>JAPZDV010000021.1:27457243-27467243 GCA_029814665.1 Acanthurus lineatus | reverse complement strand
TACGTTAACGTCGCCACTGCAGGTAAAACCGATAAAACCAGCGGAAAGTAACGCTGCTTCCTGTGGATAACTTCAAAATAAAACTTCATAGCAACAATAACAGCGTTGTTTCTGAGGGTCTTTCTTAGATTCTTGTTATAAAATTATCAAACGTACCTGATTTATCTTCTTAAACTGTCTGACTCGTCTTTGCTGGAGTAAATTACAGCGTATTTCCGCTCGCGTCGCGGCTAACAGCGGCTAACTTGACGCAGCTGCTAACGTTAGCTAGCCGTCGTCCCGTTAGCATCACATCGGTTAGCTCACACCGAGATTCTCCGGTTATAAATGAACGCAGCCGCTCGCTTCCGTGTTTTCCTGCCGAGTCACCGACCTGAGCTCAAAGCCAGCGTCACCGACACGAAGCCAGGAGTCCGTGACCGCGCGCACCTGTCCGTCCCTCCGTCCGCTCTCCTCCCCGGCAGGTGCAGAAAAACACTTCCTCATGACGTCACGCGCCTCGTGAGCTCTGAGTGGTTAATCTGTCGATGACGTAAGCCTGACAGTTCCGATCATTTTATCTGCTGTTTTTCTTTTCTTATCGTGTTAATTACTCCATGTTCCCTTTCACGTATCTAATCTGCGTTTTTCTTTGGCAGAACAGAAGGAAAAAACAAACTATCAGGCATTAAAAACGTTTTTATTAAACTTTTACTTTATCTGCTTTTTCCTGGAACATTCTGCATTTGTGGTATTTCATACGCCTGTAAAATCAGTAGTTTTTATTAAAGGAAGGATCAAAATCCACCAATGCTAACTCAGTGATCTGACTGTTGGAGGGTTAAACGTCACTGTGGACAAACTGGTGTGTTTCTTTGTGAAACTGCTGATCGCAACACAAACTGGGCAGATTCACGTGTTTTTAAGTAAAAAAAAACTGTGTGGTGAATCAACAGACATCAGACAGGAGAGTGTAAAACATCCAGATGCTCTTTTTAATTCTCAGATTGTGTTTGAACAGTTTCTGCTTCCTCGCTGCCTCCTCACAGCGCCATGAGACCGGCGGACACACACACACACACACACACACACACACACACACACACACACACACACACACACACACACACACACACACACACACGCTGACTCAGGTCACTTTGGGGTCATCGTTGTAGACTTACATTCATTCCCATTAAGACTGCCAGTAACCAGTAACCACAACCCAGAAATCTGATTTTGTCCCAACTCAACTGGTTTTTAGTCTGAGGTGTGTCCCCAAAAGGAAGGCTAAGTCAGAATCTCTTACACACACGCACACACACACTATACAAACAGGGTACTGGACAAAAACCATTGCATTTAAAGTCTGACTGTGAAGTTCAAGGAGGAAATCTGAAGCTCGTGTTTTAATCTCAGCTGTGTTAATCTGGGATTCACGTTCCCGTTAGAGCACAATTTATTAAAATGAATATGTGTTTGATGTTAAAGTGTTGAGTCGAAATGTTCTTCCTAAAGTCCACACTGTGCCACAGGAAGTGGGTGTTGGTTGTTTTTGGTGACGTGGCTCCTGAATGAACCTGGAGGCTTCTCGTTCTCTCGTGCAGGAATTATTCAGTGACAGAACAAAGAAAAAATAACTTCCTTTTAGTCCTTCGAGTTAGAAATGATCCGGATCAGCTCCTCTCCTCCACACAAACCTGTCCAACCTGAAACAGAAGGAAGTAAAAGGTTCGTCAGAGCCAAAATAAAACCTGAGACTCTGACACATCGACACACAGGAGAGGATTGATTTCACATCTGAAGATAAAAAAAAAGACAACCACCTGAATGAAGTGCTCTTTTATTTCACTGCATGTTTACTTTTACTACTTTTACCGGCTGCAACATTGAAGAAATGCTTTCAAATGATTAACAATCTGGATAAAACAACACATTTTATTCTGAAAAGGGCCATTCTGCATAATAAGTACTTCCTCTGAGGTACTTTAAGTACAGCTCTACGCTAATACTCTTGTACTTTAACTTCAGTTTGAATGAAGTACCTTGATGTTTTTCTAAAGATTTGAAAACTTGACATAACTTCTCTTTCTGAGTTAAAACATCAGTGTTTCTTTCATGGCCGTCAAACACGTTTAGTCACTTTCGTCAGGCTGCTTCTTTCAGCCTGTTTGATTAGTTTCCTGTAACTTTCTCAATAAGGAAAGAAAACACTTTCATCTGAGCATCACATGTAAACAAACCTTCCAGTGTGTTTTATATTTCTAACTGGATCAAACCCGACAGGCCGACAGAGACCACAGAGAGTATTTACTGTTTTCGGGCGTCATGGCTGCTCCTCGTTCCCCGCGTTGGGCGTCCGGTTGCGGATCTGACTCCTCAGCTGTTCGATGAGTTCAGGGTTCTGCTGCTGCATCTGCTGAGCAAACTGCTGACCTCTGCAACACCAACAACAGCAGAACATCAGCCTGTAAACAAACGCTCCATCCTCCAACCCAACACCAGCCTGACGGGTCAGAAGGACGGCTGAGAAAAACATCTGGCACCATAACTCCCCCCCCCAAAACATCTGGCACCATAACTCCCCCCCCACAAACATGAAACCAACTTCTACTTTGAACAATTCTACCAATTGTCCTTCATGTTCAACCAGTTTTTAATGTTTCTACAGCTGATATTTCTGTCTGTAGTTTGTGGGAAGATGAAATGAAGCGATCAGAATCAGCTGATGTACGTACGCCTGGATCAGTCCTGATAAATCTCCAGCTCCAGCAGCTCCAGCAGCTCCAGCAGCTCCAGCAGTTGCTGCACTTCCTGCTCCTGTTGCTCCTCCACCACCTCCCAATCCTCCTCCTCCTCCTCCTAATCCTCCTCCTCCTCCCATCCCACCGTACGCTCCTGACATCATCCCCGACATCCTGAAGGAGAGACAGGAAGCAGGAAGTTCACGTCAGCACAGCAGAGGACGAAACGCTCAGAGACACACTGAGAAAGTGGAATGTACTCACAGCTGCTGAACCTGAGGGTTGTTCATCAGAGAGGACGCCTGCAGACAGAAGCACAAGTTCAAAGAAACTTTACTGAGGCTCACTGAGACGACGTCAAACAGGAAACGACAGAAGAAGAGAACAGAAATACAACAAAGACATCCAGTGATTAAGGTTCAGGGTTTTTTCTTTTAAATGAAATGATTTAACTGTAAGAAACTCTGACACTTGTTCATGATTCCAGCGAGTCGACGGTCAACAGGAACTGAAATGAACTCAGAATCACTGTGGACACCAACCAACATCTCAAAAAAAAAAACAGGCAAGCAAGTAAGAATTTTTCGCCCTCCATGTCATGTTACTGTCGCTGACCAATAGGAGCACAGAGCGCTCTCCAGCTGTAAACACGGTGAGGTTAAAGAGGAGTGATGCTGCTGGTGAAACAGAGGAAAGCTCTCAATCTGTTCCTCTTTCTTTTCTCAGAGCTTTTGACACATCACGTCTGATGAGACTGAAGCCTGGCAGACAGACAGCAGCCGCTCTTAATCATGCGTAACTTTTGCCTTAAAATATTTCAGATGAGTGAGTTCTTTCAAAATTCAACCCTGTGAAGTTGTTATGAACTTTACGAGTCTGAAGCTGTGTTTTGTTCCGGGCTGCAGACGTGTTTGTTTCTGCTGTAAAGTTCAAAAACTTTCAGATGAGGCTCTGCAGGGGTTGACTCTCCTGTGGAGAAAGCCTCAAGTGGCCATTTAAGGAACTGCAGTTTTTGTTACCTGAGCGCTGGCGGATGCTGCTTGAACTGGACTTAAAAAGCACTGACCAAGAAATAAACCAAACAGGACTTTGACTACAGAACAGATCTGATAAACGCTGAATGCACTAAAAGCAGAGATGATGATCTCACCATGTTCATGAAGCCGGGGTTACTCAGCAAACCGGCCAGATCGACTCCACCCATCCCTGCTGTCTGAGAGAGAGACAGATGTAAGGACAGACTCATCACTGCATCGCTGCTCAGAAAAAAAACCTCTGCTCTTGGTCTCCTCTGTTCTTACTGGACTGGACGTTTCCATCTTCTCCTCTGCGATTTTCAGGTTGGTTTTGTAGGTGTCGTTGTCCGGGTCGAGCTCCAGAGCTTTCTTATAGTAGCTGGCTGCTTCTGTGTGTTTGTTGAGGCTGGCCAGAGCCAAACTGAAACCAGAAACAAGGAGGGACGAGAGAAAGCAAGTCAGAACAACAACTGGAGCTCAGTTCTCCTTTAATGATCATCTGTTCCCTCATATTCTTAAACAGCCAATCAGAGGACAGAAGATGCTGTAAAACAGAGACAGCTCGTTCAGAAAGAAGCTGCTGAGTGCAGGGCCGTCTCACCCCATCCGCCCGTAGGCTTTGCTGTAGTTCGGGTCGATGCTGATGGCCTGCTCACAGTCCTGCACCGCTCCAGCGTAGTTCCCCAGTTTGCTGTACGCTGCAGCCCTGCACACAGAGACGCCACATTTAACAAGATCCAACAGTGTGAAGAGCAGAGAGTTTAGCTTGATGAGCAGAGTCGAGGCTGCAGGTGAGTGGTGGAGGAGTGGGCGGAGCCAGCAGCAAAGCCAGCGTAGATCCATACATGTACATGAAGGTGGAGGTTAGAGTTACAGAGGAAAAACCTCTGAATGTTTCATTTTGATGGACATACAGATGTTTTTGTCGGTTAATCAACACCATGTGAGAAACTGTTGGCATTAAACAGCCTGACGGGTTTCTGACGGGTCGGCGGTGACTGACCTGTTACAGTAATAGACGGCGTTCTGAGGGTTGATGGCGATGGCCTTTGAGTAAAACTCGACAGCAGCTGAGAAGTTCTCCACTTTCATTTGATCATTTCCTGCAGTTGAAACAACACGCATCAACTTCCTGACTTTTAAAAAATAAAGTAACAGAAACCGAAGCAGTTTGTGTAGAAACGGACTTTAATGTGGCGGACCGAAGCTTCCTCCTCATCCTCACCGTCTTACCTTCACTCTTCAGCGTCTCTGCCTCGGCTCTCTGTTCCTCGGTGAGGGAGTTTTGGGTGGAGTTATTGTTGACCTGCGACTCGGCTGGAAACTGCCACACACACACACACACACACACACACACACACACACACACACGGTGAGTCCCACCCTTCCTGGCAAATCGCTGCTCACATCATTGTGACATCACTGGCTGATGACGCATCATCAAGTCCACAAAAACATCAGGAAACACCTTGAAAAAAACCTCCAGCCTGCTGATTCCTTCTCTTCCTCTTCATGAACGTTTAAATGCTGTTTATCAGATGTGATTGTGAACACAGTTTTTAAAAATTCAATTTAACTGATGGGTTTAAAACAGATTGTAAAAAAAATAAAACAGTAGATTTTTTTAATCCTGTCAGTGAAAATAAGAGAAAATAAAGTGTGACGCTGTTTCTGAGAGCGTACCATGGCTGTGGCTGAGGAGAAGATCTCCGGTAACGTCATGGGGACGGCGAGGCTCTGGTCATCGGTCGACACTTCAAACGCTGTTTCCAAACACTGAACAGCAACTGCAAACCAACAAGCTCACTTTAACAGAGAAACAAACTGAGAAAACCAGAATGATTCCCACAAGAGAAAAGTCAGAGTCGTTTATTGAGTAAAAATACCATAAAGACTCGGTTCTTCCGTATCGATTAGCTGCTGATCTGTTTCTGACTGATTTAAAAAACAGCTGCAGGTTTTAAATCTGACACACTTTTGTTTCTGTGAGCTGCCTGACCCAAATACTGAAGGTCCTGATTCAAAAACACTGTTGATTAGTTTAAATTATTGATCAGATATGAAGGAAAAGTGAACTGAACTGTGTGACTCTGAGCGTGACTGAGACGGTTTCATGAGAGACGTTTCACTCTGATTGAACTCCAGTTATCTTCTGCATGAACAGGTGAGTGTCTCACCTGACAGATGATCTTTGGCTGAGTACAGACACACAAACTGACAACAGACTGACTTCATTTGATCTACTCACAAAACGGAGTTATTAATCAAGTTTCAGACGACTGATGGCAAGTTTGTGTCGTTCAGGGAGCTTTTAAATCTGACTTTTAACACCTGCAGCAACCTCACAGAAAAGGCAGGAGAGCCTCAGCAGAAGAACATGAAAACATCTCTGCATTCAGTTCACTGATTATCTTATCATTAGTCCCTTCAGCTGACCACAGTCCTGTAACTTTAGGAAAAACATTTATTTAAGTACATTTAATTTAACAGATTTAACTTGTTGACAGATAGAAGGGGCTGATATAAAGGTGACACCACAGATGAACGAAGCTACTGAGATTTACACTCATCTCTGAACATTTCACCTGCACTCTCACAAATGTTGTGTCAACCCAAATGTGATCATGTAACTGGTCCGGATGCTGGGATGTGACTGGTTAACTCAGCATACAACACAGTGCTGCTACCACAACATGCAACCCACATTACAAACAGAATCACAGCTCTAATAAATCCACAACATCCGGCCACTGTTTCCGGTTGCAGGAGGAGGACTCACCTTCCAGGCTCTCCTGGGCGCCTGAGCTCAGGTTCCCTGACCGGAGCTGGTCATGGAGGAACTGAATGATGGAGAATGCGAGACGCTTGTTGTCTGTCATGTTGACTGAGGCTCAGACCTCTCTGTGGTCACTGAGGGGGAAGGACCCTGCGAGACACAGCAGCAGGAAGGAAAGTCAGCCATAACATAATAACATAATGTCAGAACAGGTGCAACAGCTGCCTCTGAACCTTTAATGTTACTGACAGAAGCACACTGATGTTTCACAGAGAATACCCAACCCCCTTTAACACCAGCATGTAACTAGAATATTCTAGCAGCTCAGGCTAAGTATAACTCAGCATGACCGCTCTATTATGCTAAAGGCTGCTAGCTAACACCAGCCACATTGTTTTTTTTAGCGATCATGATAAAACAACTTCACGACAACATTTAAACAGATTAAACAGCAGTGTGACAGTAACATCACCGCACTGTTAGCTGCGGCTCAGAGCTAAGTCACGTTGTAAACCACCAGCTCAGCCTGATGAGGTCACTTTGAAGTCATTTTCTATAAACAAAGTGAGCTGGTTACCCTTAGCTTAACTTAGCCTGCCGACAGAAACCAGAAGCAACGCCTTGCCTATTCAGACTACACATCGTAAAATACGTTTCCTCATTTAACTACGCTTGTCACTTACTGGCCACAAATGAATTCAACGCTCGTATCCCGGGAAAGAGTCAATAGTATTTAACGAACCCGAAACTGAAAGCTGTCTTAGTAATAATGCTAGTGTTACTCGGCTTGTGTAAAGTATGCCGAATTAAAAAGTGTTTCTTAAAAGGTAATTAAATGTCTTAAAATTTCCTCTCCTCCGCGTGTGGTCTCATTCAGGAGCAATGTCATGTTGTATTGTAAGAGTTTTCAAAGACGCTTTGCGTGACGTGTTCTCAAACCACGACGGTGCGATGCTAACGGCTAGCAAACAACGGTGCTGTCACACCGGATGCGTCAAACAGCCACGATACCGAATCCAACACAGCGTCAAAGTCACGATTTTTCTCACCAGCTGTCTCTGTGTGTCGGCTGTGTTTGGCCCGGTAGCAAAGAGTTGACTTAACTCTGCTCCTCCGAGTAATCGTAGCAGTCACTCAGCTAGCTAATTAGCTTGTCGCAGAGTTATGTCGTCATAACTCGGCGCCAGTGAAGTGTGATGATATCCGGCGTCAAGTTTTTTAATGACAACTGAAAAAACTGAACATACTTTCAAAATAAAACATGAAAATCTTGAAACCCGTTACCTTACTTTTTATCAAAGTTCATGTAAATACAAGTGAGATGCGATAATAAAAGACCAAGATGAATTCCAACTGGTAAATTGTTAAATTAGAGCAGCACAAGAGACAGACGAGATAAAAAAAAAAAAGAAAACGGATGGCACAGATTAAAAGAAATATTTTACGATCCAATGCATTAGCCTTGATTCTGATCGGCTGCATTGCGTCCATTAATTCCTGAACATGGATAAATACCAAGATCTTGGAGTAAATTTTCTGTTTACAGCTCTGGATTAAGGCCAGGTAATCTGCAGCTTCATTTTACCAACAGGAATACAGATATTTGTGATCAATTTATTACAACACGATAACAGGCGAACATAAAATTACCGACTGTGACTTCAGCTTTGGTTTTTACTCAGTGAATAAGAACTGAAGAAAGAAAACTCGACAGGAAAACAGTGGTGCATGAGATTGATATCACATAAACCTTAATGATGAGACCGCATGATGGCGACAGAAACAAGCTGCAAGCTGCTCCTCTGAGTTTATTGATTACTCTCGATCAGACAGAACGACACAAACTTTGTTCGTGAAACTCTTAATATTGGTTTGTGGATAATAAAGTGACATGGCGGCCAAAAATCTTGTTGTTAGACATGCTGTTTAAATTTATTTTCTGTTTGCCAGCCGAACGCAACGTTATTGACTTTTAATCGTGCCAAAAGATATAATGAGCCTTGCAAGAGGTAATCAAGGTTTGTCCTCTTTATGTGACTCACAGCCAACATTACCTTTGTATCAGAATGAGGAAGTTATGTGAAAAAGAAAACTCTGTTTGGTTGAAAAGCGGATGAAAATAGAAATAAATTATTTTATTTGCCAATTTACTTTGTTATTACCGTAGTAATACCTTTCAAAGTGTCCATAATCAGGTCTGGATGGTATTTACAGAGAATTTGGGTTAAACTACGCGTGGTTTTATTTTGGCGGGAGGCCGGAAATGCCGTTATCTCCGCTCTCGCGGCTTTAATCCGCCTCCACGGAGCTCAGTGACAGTTTACCGCACGGATCTAACGAATAACCTGAACCATGGGGCCGACAGGTGTGCACTTTTCTGATGTTTTCAGTGTGACTGGATGTCTTAAATGTGAAATCAGCTCCGTGGTCGCCATGTTTGCTGACTGTCTCTGCGATCATTTGTTGCTTTAATTTTGTTTTTAAGTAAACGCTAATTAGCTTTGACCACTGACTGTTTTAGCTAACGTCAGTTTTAGCGCAGTGGTTAGCTAGCTTTGCTGTTGGTCTGTAGGCTTACACATGACACATTATTTTACATTAGTTATCTTTTTTATCATATTATAGTCAAGAGAAAGCCGGTTGTGTTATAATAGTGTCTCGTTTCTCCGCAGTTCTGGCTTTGATTCTCTTGTTTTGTGTAGCATGCTAGCTGTTAGCTCATTCTGCTTATTCACTGAACTGAGTGAATTATTGAGCAATGTGTTGTTTCTTGACTGGGACATGAAATCGTCTCCTTTAGACTGACAGCGTGGATTATAGCTGGATTACCAGTTTGCGTTTCTAATCTTTCGCAGTTTCAATCTCAAACATGTGGAAGGAACAATGCGCCAAACTCCATTTGAAAATCTGTCAATTTTAGATTGAAGCATTATCCTTTCAAATACATAACCACTTTAAAAATAATATGAATAACTTTTCTAAATGTTTTGTTTATGACTTCAGTTCGCTGCTGATCCACCAAACAACATTTATCCCTTCCACTTATAATAACCTTTAAATTTGTGCTGTTTGGTGTTTTGGTGCTTCACATGTAAAACGGAGTGAAAAGTGTCTGTGGGGTTCACAGTCAGACCAAAAGACACATATTTTAAGAGTACCTAAAAAGTTTGATGAATAAAAATATAAATGAATGGATATTTTAAATCGGTTTACCCTGATGTCCCTGCAGTAGTCAAACAAACACCT
This sequence comes from Acanthurus lineatus, assembly GCA_029814665.1. Lineage (NCBI taxonomy): Eukaryota > Metazoa > Chordata > Actinopteri > Acanthuriformes > Acanthuridae > Acanthurus > Acanthurus lineatus. The sequence continues at coordinate 27,457,482 of JAPZDV010000021.1, read as the reverse complement.
GACATGAATGCAGAGCCATGGGTTCATACGTTGTTTACGTTGTTTACAGATTTTCCTGCAGTTTTAACAGGATGGGAGGAGGATGTATGATTGTGGTACAAACAAATCAAGAGTGCTAAATGTGTAGAACAACAGACACACATACTGTTTTTACTGTGTATATACAGTGCTTAACAAATTTATTAGACCACCTGTCCCTGTTTGTCTCAGAGACCATCCAGCATCATGAAGTGCTTTAA
>JAPZDV010000021.1:27427732-27444813 GCA_029814665.1 Acanthurus lineatus | reverse complement strand
TTTGTCAGAGGGCTGTTACTGTGTTTAAATGCAGCAGATGTTCTTCAGCTCTACAGTTACTTTGTTATCCTCATTATCGTCGTCATCGCCTTCGTCTTCTGTGTAATTAATGCTGAGTTGCAGCTGTGAGCTGTGGCCCCTGAGGACCCAAACCCCCCTCAGGCACCGCTTAGCAAACACTCAGGTGAGTTCAGCACTGAGCAGCTGACGTGAGCCGCTGTAATCTGTGTATTTTCCAGTCCAAAGAGCAAAGATCGTAAAAAAAACACAGGAAACAGCCAAAGAAGATTTCTTCACAGAAACAGTGATTATCTAACTCACTCACTCCAATAACTCCAGCATTTTGTGTCTTGTTAGCTAACAAACTAGCCAGCAGTCCATCCTGAAGTCGGCTGGATTTAATTGAGCAACGTCAAGACCAATTACCTTCCTCAAAGCTAATCTGTCACCTGATATCAGACAGAAACATCAGCTCGTAACCAACATTTCTGGAGGATAAAGCTGATTTAACAAACTGATGACAAGAAGGTCATAAATTACAAATAAATTACACTATGAATTCTCATGCAGTCGATTACGCTTGTTTGTGTCAGATCAGGAAGCAGTTTAATTTAGCTTAAACAGCAATAATTAACTTTTATTATAAGTGTGTATTTATGTATTAAAACAGGTGTAAAACCACATAAAGAAGAGAAGTTCAGTCATGATTCTTCACAAACATTCACATTATTCCAGAAAATATTCCAGTTAGAACAGAAGGTGATAAAACAACGTTGAGTTTTAGTTTTAATGCAGATATTTCAGTTTTATTCGATTATGATACGACAGTGCAGGTAACCTGCAGGCACAACACAGGTCATATGGGAGAGCTGGTTGTCCTGGAGGAAACTCTCTGAGGGAAACAAACAGGTAGAAGACTGAAGAGGAGCTGAGAGGGAAGATCAGACGACGGAGCAGTCTGAGGAGGAAGAAGGAGAAGAAGAGGAGCGTGGTCTCTGGTTTCAAACTGAGGACGATGGCGGAGCGACCAGCAGCAGCAGGTGGAGGAGGCGGAGGAGGAGACGTCGGCGTGCAGGACATCCTGAGAGGACGAACGGACGGAGCCCAGAGGATGAAACAAACCTCCAACATGGTCCGAGTGTTCATCAGCTCCACGTTTACAGGTCAGAGCAGCTCAGTTCACTGATCATGATCTTTCCTTCACAGTCTGATCAACATGGAAAGGTGTGATGAGACGTTTTCAGGCTGAATGAGTGTCAGTAAGATTTTCATATCTTGTGGTCGTGTGTCATCATGTTTCCTAAACCTGTGAGTGAAAAAATATTTAAAGTACTTCAGTACTATACTAGTACTTATACTACTTGTAGTATAAAAATATTCATATTTCCAAAGGGTTAGGGTTAGCTAATACCTTAACTCAGGAAGACTGCATAAATAAGTGATTAATAAAATCATCCATAAGGAAAAAACAAGAAAACTACTGAAAATAAACATAAAATCTGGCAGTAATTCGACAAAACTGTTATATGCAAACAAGTTTATGTTTTTATCAGACAAGAAGACGAATCTTTAAAACCTTCAAGATGATTTTTTCATCCTGTCACGTCTCAGAGATTCGTTTCATTTCACGTTTCTGTTGCTGCTGAACCATAGATCGTCTCATAACTCTGCTTTGAGTTCTTTGTTTCTGACTCTGTCTCTGCTCAGATATGAGCAGCGAGAGGAAAGCTCTGCTGGAGAAAGCTTACCCAGAAGTCCTTGCTTTCTGTCGCCGTCTGGGTCTGGTGTTTGAGGTCAGTTTTGCTCTTTTTGATCCAAATTTTTAACCTTTTTAGACAAAGTAATCCAGTAAAAGGCAACATGATGATTTTTACTGTATATTTTAAATAAAAGCTTGCTAATTGATCAGTGTGGTCACTTCCTGTTCAGGTGGTCGATCTGCGCTGGGGGATCCGAAATGTCTCATCTGGAGACCACGAGGCGTCTGAGATCTTCCTTCAGGAGATCAGGAGATGTAAGAGGATTTCAGCCGGTCCCACTTTCATCGTGAGTCTCTCATCCTCCTTAAATAATGATGCAGATTTTTTTTCTCCTGCATCATCTTGATCTGAACAAGTTTTTTATGGAAAATTTATTTACTGGACTTATTTGTTTTTGCATTAATCTGCTCAGATCTGCTGTTGTGATAATTTACAATAACACACAGAATTCCTCCTCGGCATTGACATTAAAAACAATGGTGTAAAAGTGGAAACATGTAATAAAGAATTAAGTTGGGACTGAAATTTAATTTATCCTCCTTATTATCTTAATTTAAAGGCTCTGCTGGGGAACAGGTACGGCCACCGAGCTCTTCCTCACCTCATCCCAGAGAAGCAGTTTGAAGCTCTTTTGTCCAAACTCTCCAAAAACCCTGAAGGCATCAAGCTGCTGAATCAGTGGTTCTTAAAAGACAACAATGCTGTTCCGCCCACCTACGTCCTCCAGCCAATCACAGCTCACTTCCCCCACTACAGCAACCTCCGACCTGAGAGCGCGCCACAGCGTGATAAGAACGTCCTCTCCTGGCGTTTCACAGAGACTCAACTGTTGCGGCTCCTACGCGCCGCGGCCACGGATGCCGAGGCAGCCGGTGACATCACAGCCGAGCAGAAACAACACTTTTATACATCAGGTCGGCGACGTCTCACACAATCTGTCCTTTGTTGTCTCCAAGTATTTCTGACATCCAAGTGTCTTTCTCTTCTCGTCCGCAGTCACAGAGCGAGAGTTTGAGGAAGGTTTGTGGAGGGACGACAGTGAACCTTCAGCTCTGCTCTTCGTGCGAGAGATTCCTCGCCAGAGGGTGAGAGATGGTCCCAAACGTCTCGCCAAGTACATGGATCTGACCGCCGATGGGCTGCTGGACGCAGAAGCTCAGGAACTCCTCACCGGTCTCAAGTCGCGCCTTTACACTTCGTTGCAGAAGATCCTCAACCTGCACTGTGTGGAGCTCAGCAAAGGAAGCATCGAGCCAACACGCAAAGAGCACGCTCAGTACCTGGACAGCGTCTGCGAGCAGTTCGTCTCACAGATGAAGGCCAGGATTGGAGTGATGGTTGATTCGTCGATGGCGGAGACGCGCAGGAGGATTTGTGGGAACATTGAGGAGGATAAAGAGGAGATCTCGGACTGGGTGGCTGAGGAGGTTGGATGGCACGCTGCTTTGAGCACTGAGCTTTGCAGAGGTCTCTACGGCAGGGAGGGGCTTCTGGGTAAACTCTGCTTCGCCATGTGGGAGTCCACCAATGTCCATCATGGCCCCCTCGTGGTTCACGGGGCCGCTGGGATGGGGAAGACGGCTCTGCTGTGCAAACTGGCGCAGGAGATGCGAGGCGTCCTGGAGGCCGGGGCGGTGGTGGTGATCAGGCTGCTGTCAGCTCGTCATCCTCAGAGACTCGACATCGACCGCGTCCTCCGCAGCGTCTGTCTTCAGATCTGTTTGGCTTGTGGTTTGGCTCCACCCTCGCCGCTGACGGCCGGCGGTCACCCGGAGCTGCTCCGGTTTTTCAGGAACGTCCTCGCTGAGGTTTCCCAGCAGGGGAACACCGTGCTCATCATCCTGGACGCTCTGGATCAGCTCTCAGACCAACATCACGCTCACAAACTCCGCTGGCTGCCGGCCGTCGTCCCACCCAACGTCCACCTGGTGGTTTCCATGGATACCCACAGCGAGGTGTTTGCTAACATGCGGCTGAAGGTGGAGACTTCTGGGAGTTTCTTTGAGGTGGAGCGTCTGTCTCGAGATGAGGGAAAACAGATCATGGAGTCGTACCTGCGAGCTTCTCAGCGAACTTTGACACCTGAGCAGAGCGCCGCCGTGCTGCAGAGCTTCGAGGCGACCGGCTGTCCGCTGCACCTCAAGCTGCTTCTGGCTGCAGCGAGACGCTGGACATCCTTCACCCCGCTCACAGGCCTACACCTGGGCGCCAACACACAGGAAATGATGTCACAGCTACTCCTGATGCTGGAGGAGAAACACGGGAAGGAGCTGGTGGGCGGAGCCTTAGGATACATAACTCTGGCAAGGTGAGGAGCTCGTTGTTCATGCGTCTCTGTGTGCAAACAGATTTCCAGAAACCCACTCAGGGAGAGTTTGAGTCGGTTCTTTATGCTCATGAAGCTGCTGAGGTTAAAAACATGAAGCTTTTCTCTGGTCGATGTTTTTGTTTTATCTTTTAGCAGAAACATTAACGTGGTTGTTTTTTAAACTGTGTTTCTGGCCGCTGAGTCGCTGCTTTAAGCACAAACAGTTTAATATAAAACCATTTGACTCGCTGTGTTGTTCCAAACCTACGTTGGTTTGGGTTTAACATCATTCTGACTGGTTAGTGTTCGAACAAAACTCCTTTGTAAATATCCACATTCAGTTTACTGCAGAGTCAAAGAGGGAGTTTGAAAAGCATTTTTTATTTCTTTAATTAAAATATTAGCTTTTAGTGTTAAACTACATTTAACTGTGATTTCTTTGCCATAAAAAAACAAAAACAATCACGTTTGTCAGACTAATAACAATGAGAACAAATTCCCCTTTAATGACAATTTGTGTTAAAATGATGAAAACACGCTGGTCTCTTCTGACTCCACAGGGAAGGTTTGCTGGAGTCTGAACTGCACAACGTCATGTCCCTGGATGATGATGTCATCAGTGAGGTGTACAGGTACTCCCTCCCTCCGACCCCCGCTCTGATCCGGCTGCCCCCCCTCCTCTGGGCTCGACTCAGACGGGACCTCGAGGATCAGCTGGAGGAGCGCTGGACGGGCGGAGTCGCCGCCATCGCCTTCAACAACCGGTAACAGGAAAGATACAAGACCGGAGTCACCCAGGTCAAAGGTCACATGTCTGAGGAAATATGTGTGTGTGTGTGCAGGCACATGTGCGAGGTGATTTCGGCTCGTTATCTGACATCAGAACGTCGGGGGCGGAGCCTCAGGATCCTGGCGGAGTACTTCCTGGGCCGGTGGTCGGGGAAGCTGAAGCCGATGGCTCTGCCGGGCCTGTCGCTGCTTCTCTCCGACAGGAAGGTACCAGATCTGAAGCTCAGTGAAAGATCTGACTTCTTCTTCCATCACTGACAGAAACTTCCCTTCTGCTCCTTTTCCTTTGTAACATGACTGTGGAAGTGACTTCCTCTGCGTTCACAGTGTGTTTTGATTGGTTCTTTGGTGCCACAGGTCCCGCCTCAGCCGCTGTGGTTTGCTCCGGGATTGGCTAACTTCAGGAAGCTCCAGGAGCTGCCCTATCACCTGCTGCACGCCGGCCTGTGGGAGGAGCTGCGACATGAAGTCATCAGTAAGTAAATCAAACACATAAAAAAACTGATTACTGTTTGTGTAAATAATTCATAAGAACATTAACATTTACCTTTAAATGTTTAAAATATGTGAAAAAGTGAGCAGCAAGTATTTTATTTAAATGTTTGAAAATATAGAATTTCTATAAATTCATGACTGACATTCAGTTCCTTGACAATTGAAGAACTTTTTTAAATTTAATTTATTTTATTAAAGAGTAAACGAATAAATGATGGATCAGCATGCAGATAAATATAACAAAAATAAATGATAATGTGTCAAACAGTTTAGTCTCTTCATGTGTAATTTGAGCTCCTCCTTCGTGCTGTCGGTCCATTCGAAGTGTTGCTGTTCCTGTTGTGTCCTCCAGGCAGCGCTGAGTGGCTCTACTGTAAGAGCAGAGTGTGTGGGCTGTCCAGTGTGATCCAGGACCTGGACCAGTGCTCCCAGTACATGGACTGTGCTGAGACCAGACTGGTCCGAGACACTCTGGTCCTGATGAAACCCAGTGTGGATTTCCTGAACGGTCGCATGGGTCAGTTCTTCCTCGTCAATGTCACACATTTCTCTGTTTTTGGCGTCGTTTGTGTTGTTTGTTTCAGTTTCTGACTTTAAGTTGAAATAACTTTAAAACAACACTGTTGTTAAAAACTGAAATAAAAGAAGAAGAAAGTAAAAAGGTGTTTTAAATAAACCAGGAAACTGTTTCCCTCTTCCTTCAGACATGTCTCTGTTTTACACCGAGCTGTTGGCCAGACTCTGCTCCTTGGCCACGCCCTTCCCCTCTCTGATTGGTCGGCTGTGTAGCCAATGTGAGGAATGGTTACTGACGTGTCACGAGCCGATCCTCCTTCCAAAGTGCAGTTTCCTGCAGCAACCAGGGGGGGCGCTAAAAGACACACTGACTGGACTGCAGGGAGGTCAGAAATATGGACTCTTATTGATTTATGATCGATTAAGTTAAACTGTCAAAGAGGAGAAAACTTTATTTTTCACTCACAACTGAAGACTTTGATTCTTAACTCCACGAAGGATTTACAGAAGATGTTTATTGAGACATTTTAAGTTCAAACAAAACAGGAAATTGATCAGTAAAGGAAGCAAATATTTTGTTGGTATGAACTTTTCTTTAGTAAGAAATGATAAAAAAGTCCAAAGTTAAATGAAATTGTTAAATAAATTATCAACAAACTGAGACAAAGTGATATTTATTAACTTGTGTTACCCTTTAATTTACCTGTCGATGTGTCTGCAGGTGTTCTCTGTGTGGACGTCAGTGAGGAGGCGGAGCTTCTGGTTGCAGGTTCGTGTGACGGCGTGGTGGCGGTCTGGAGCCTCGCTGATCAGCAGCTCACACACACACTGATGGGACACACAGGTGAGTCCGTGCTGGTTAAAGAACATTTACAGGTAATAATGTCATTAATTGTAATTTAAATTGTAATTCCTGGGTTCAAGGTGCGGTTCTGTCAGTCAAAATGATCCAAAGCTCCGCCCACTGTCTCTCATTGGCTGCCGACTGCTCTCTGAGGAGGTGGAGTCTGACAAACGGCCAACAGCTTCTCTGCATTCAGGAGGCGGTGCCTGTTGACTCCACCCCTTCGTCTGTACACCTCCACCTGTCTGAACCGAGTCAGCTGATCTTTGTTTGCACCAGCACACAGGTACAACTGCAACCTTCTGCTTTTTAGCACCATCAGCACCACCTGTGTGTGTTGTTCTGATCCGTTTCTGTTAGTCGGTGTTTCAGTCTTCAGCACCTGTCGTTGGTTCTCAGGTGAAGGTGTGGAAGCTGGACAGCGGCGAGCTCGTCAGCAGCAGCGGCGGCGACGAGGCGTCGGTGGTTCTGGGAGTTCTGGAGGAGTCTGTAGTTTCTCTGTGTGAGTCCGGTTCGATCCAGATCTCTGATCCCGTCAGCGGGACTCAAACTGAGACTCAGCTGGAAAACTCGCCGACAAGTTTGACTCCGTTCAACTCGGTCACGTTACCGAAACACGGCCAAGTGTTCGTGGTTTCTAAAGAGGGATTCCTTCACCAGGTACGTTTGTTACTCATCTGCCAGCCAGTAACTAAGTACATTTACTCAAGTACTGTAATTAATGAAATATGAGCTGCTTCACTTTGAGTGTTTTCTTCTCTTTCTTCACTGGAGGAGGAGTAAATATTGTACTTTTTACCTCACTATTTTACAGCTTTAGTTACTAGTTACTTAAAAAAAGTAAAATATTCCACAGAAAACATACAAAAAAAGGACAAACAGAGCTGAAACATAAAATCAGTTAGTTTTCCTGATTGATAAGAATCAGATTAAAAGTCATTTTCATGTAAAAACATTTTATGGTTCCAGTTTTGAAAAACCAACAATCTGATTCAATAAAGACATGAATTATCTTCTTTTATGTCAGTTAAGAAGGATTTAAATTAATCCACTGGCACAAAACTTTATTTAAATAAAAAGGCAAAAAGCTTTAATTAAACTATTTGGGTGGAGTTTAAATCATCAGTCTAAGAGGCAGATCAGCACTCACAGTTTATTTTCTCTCATTTTTACAACATTAAAACCCAACATGGTTGTTTTTCTTCAGTAACGTGAACTTAACTCACGATGATGCTGTCGAACTCTCCGGTTTGCAGATTTCCAGGACGGGGAAACAGACAGCTGCCGAGTTTCCTCTGGTTCCTTCTTTGCTTTCAGTGACTGAGAATGAAAGAATCCTGATTGCAGGTACGAAAGTTTTCTATCTGAGACTTTCTGAGACTTTTTGAGCCTTAAATTTGTATTTTTCATTGCGACGTCTCGGGTTCGGTGAGTGTTTGGGTGTAAACTCTGCCAGCTCGTCTGTGTTTCTGTCCCTGCAGGCAGCGATCGAACCCTCAGCCTCTTCAACATCGACAGAGACTCTGTGGACAGATTCCTCGACCTCCAACACGACGACTGCGTTTTGTCCGCCTGCGTCTCGTCGGACTGCAGGCTGCTCGCCTCCGGAGCTGCAGACCAACTCATACGAGTAACAATAAGAATCGACTGCAGACATGATGCAGAAAAAAATCACCAGAATAGATTTAACCTCATGTGATTGATGTGTTTCGATCAATAAAACAGAGAATGTTAAAGCTGATCCGGTCAGATAAGAATTAAAAGCAACAGGAATCCAGACGTTCACACTGATGCATTTAAAAGCTGCTTCACAGAACCTTTTTCTGGCCTTGAAGCTGGATTTCTTTTATTATAAGAAGCTGAAACAAAATTTATCCATTTGAGATTAAAGCTGCACTTACACAAGTTTTTCTAAATGTTTGTGTTTTATTGTCATCATCAGCGTAACGTGTCGTTTCATGTGAACTCTGTTTGTCAGATCTGGTCGGTGACCACCGGCGCTCTGCTGGACGCTCTGTGCGGCTCCGACGCTCCCGTCACCTCTGTCGTTCTGTGTGACGGCGTCGTGGTTTCCGCCTCGACGGCCGCTGCCTGCGTCCATCTCTGGAGCCTGAAGTACGACAGCCGCCACAAACCCGCCGCCCACATCCCTGCAGGCTGCGCCCACGTCGCCGTCACCAAGGACGCAGATCAGGTTTTCTACGTCCGACAGCAGAGCCACACGGAGGTCATCAGCTGGAACAACCGCACAGGTCAGAGCGGGCGCACAGTCTCACTTTGAACACCTGTGTGGCAGCCATCTTGTTTCTGACCTTCAGCAGCTGGAGGCTGCAGCTGTCTCCGCTCTGATTGGTCCTCCTGCGTCTCTCTGCAGGCTCGCTGTCGCAGCGCCTGGCGGTCTCCGCTGAGGTTTGCTGTCTGGAGTTGGCTCAGCACAAACGGCTGCTGCTCTGCGGTCTGACCACCGGCACCGTCCTCATCTACCCGCTGGCGCTGCCCGAGGAGACGCTCTGCATCCCCCCACCAGAGAGCCTCTCCAGGGTCCTCTGCCTGGCCATCAGCCCCCAGGAGAAGCACATGGCGGTGGCCTACGAGGACTCTGTGTGTCTGTTCGAGATCACCACCAGGGACAGCTTCCCCACAGTGGAGGGGCCCCTGGCGGCGTTCCCTCTGTCCCTCCTCCACGCCCCGCTGTCCTCCATGGCCCTGCTGTCCGACCGCAGGCTGCTGTATGGGACGAGCTGCGGGGAGGTGAAGCTGCACGACTTCAGCAGCGGCAGCAGCTCCGGTCTGGAGCCTCACCGCAGCAGAGTGACCTGTGTGACCCCCAGTAACTGGGGGGGCCACGCTCTGGTGGGCTCCGAGGACGCCGTCCAGAGGCTGTGGGCCCTGAACCCGCCGGCCCTGGATCACACCATGGAGTACAAGGTCAGAGCACCGGCAGCACCACCGGAGCAGGAACGTGACAGTAATCTGATTACAAATTATGTTTTTAAGAAAACTTCAGTTTTAAAATTTAACCAACATTTTAATTTTCTCTTTCTTTTGTGTTGCTCATAAATTTAATTAATTCAAAAGACACAGAAAAGAAAATCAGCAGCTTTTTATACTTAAATATAAGAAACATTTCACTTTGATTTTGATCATCTAAAAGCAATAACATCAAAATAAAATTTAAATAAAGTTATTTTGACACAATAATGTGGCTGTCAGCAGGTAAAAGGACATTTTTAATGTTCGTCTCAGTTAAAACTTCTCCCATAAAGACAAACAGTGTGTTTCAGAAACTCGACTGTCAAAGATCTTTGTGGTGAAAACTGTGAGATAAACGTTTGTATTCTGATTCTGGATGCTGAGCAGGTTTTTTTCTGCTGTCGTTGACGCTCAGGGGTTTTTCTTCGAGGGCGTCCTCTCAGCTGCTTTCTCTGACAGCGACCAGTTCGTCTTCACGGGATCTCAGGACCGAACCATCAAAGTGTGGGACGTCGCCAAGGGTACTGAAGCTCTCTCCTTTCAGATGTTTTAAAAACATTCGAACTCTGTGTGTAAATCAGACATAAAAACTGAAATCTTTCAGACTTTTTTAAAAATGTCTGTGGTTTTTTGTCCTTGAAAAGAAAAAGCTGTTCAGGTTTCACTGATGTTTGCAGCTCTGCAGGTTTTTCGTGAGTCCACCACCATGACAGATGTTGAGTGAACGCTGCTGACGTTCCCTCACAGCTTCTGTCTGACTTGAACCAAAGGTCGGACTGACGGCTGGAGGCTCGTGGTTCACGTCCCGCCGCCGTCGCTCAGCTCGTCTCACTCGTCTCGTTTCTCCCCGTCAGGAAACCTGCTGTACGTTCAGTACGTCTACTCCCCCGTCGTCAGGATGGTGACCTTCAGGAACGGCTTCGTGGCGTTGTCGCAGCAGGGCTTCGTCATTAGAGAAACGTTCCGCTGTCCGGACCACATCAGTCCCGACTACAACCCTCTGAGGAACGTCAAGGCTCAGTACCGAGTCACCTCCAGGGAGAAGAACCAGGACGGCCAGCAGGGCTCCGTGTCCGAGCTGCAGGACTTCAACCCGGCCCAGTTCAACCTGAACCTCATGAGCATGCTCCGAGCCAAACCCTCCTCCACCTGCCTCATACTGTAGGACACCAACCAGGACCTCAGGGGCCTTCAGGGGCCTCCAGGTTTTAGAAGCAAATAAGGAAACATTTAATCAAAAAGTTAACTGCACAAATCACACACTGTAAATATACAGTAAACATCCTTTATCTTTATATGAAAACTCTTAAAACATCCTCATGTTTTTACAAAAGCAGCTGCTTCTGAAAGCTGCAAGATAAAAACGTGAACAACTTTAAACGGGTAGAAACAACAGATTCACACCTTTTATCTGTTTTCTTGTAAAAAAATCTGAGTGTTTTGAATAAAGTGTAGCTTGAGACAGACGGAGGCGACATTAAAGATGCTGCAGATGTTTTTTGTCTCTGTTGTTTCTGTGTGAATCCAAACTGAGCTCAGCTGCCGTTCATAGGCTCCGCCCACATCGCAGGTGAGTATTATGATCCTAAGCTTGACAAACTGCACTGTTTGTAGGTTTGAGGTCACATTCAAACATCTGGATGTTCTTGTTCTTCTTCATGGGATCTGAACAGGTGAGCGATGAGTTGCTGCCCTCGTCTTTGTTCAGACGCTTCAGGATTCATCGTCTCACAGCGCTGAGTGAGTATTTAATCATGTCAGGCAGCAGAGGGGGTCGTTTCCACCTGAGTGGGGGGGTCGTGGGTTGTGAGGACGCCTGCAGACAAAACACAGGGCTAAACAGCCCACCAACTCCTCTCAGATTAAAAAAAATGAACTACTTTTATTTTCAGACAAAAAAAAAAAAACATTGAGATTAAAGATTCATTGTTGACTTTGGAAAACAATGTTTTAACTTTTTTATGTAACATGAAAGGAATTATGGGAGACTATTTGGTGCTTTTAATAATACAATTAATCTTAATTCATTACCTGCTTTTTGACTGAATATAAATGTGGTTTTAGAAAAAAACCTGTTGATGAGAAGCTGCTTTGTTTTGGTCCGTCTGGAGTTTTTACTGAGATGGAACCAAAAGTACAAACATAACAGGAAAGTAAAAGTGAAATCTTTGGTGTTTTGTGTGGATTCCTGAGTTCGCCTGAGAGAAAACAGGAAGCAGCCGGAGCCATAAACTCTGAATCAGACTTGGAGTCAAACATTAACCTGCTTCACCTGACACACAAACACCTGAGTCCCTGATCGACTCTGAAGTTTTGACCCGAAGCTTCTCTTTAGCTCCTGTTTTCCTGCATTTTCTCGTGTTTTCTCAGCTTCGTTTGTTCTTCAGTCGCAGCGGCGATGGAAAAGGTTCATGTGGTGATTTCCTGTTTGCTGCTGGCGGTCGCAGGAGTGACGGCGCAGACGGGTGAGAAAGTCACGTTACATCGAAGTCAAACTGTCAATCCATTAAACATGTTAGAGTTTTTAAAGCTGCAGATACAGAAATCTTCACTGTTAATCAATCTGTATATTAATTGAAAGTGATCAGTTGTTTGAAAAACTTTAATTTTGTTTAAAAAAAACTTTATTTTTTTAAAGATTTTTATGAGTGGAAACATAATTTACTTTGTTTTTGACTGAAGTCGTCAGTTTAAAACCTGGAAACTTTAAAATGTATTTCTTTATATTTTTCACATGTTGTTTTGTTTTGGATTAATTTTAAACTAAAGGATAATAAAGATGATAAGCGTCTAAAAAAAGCCAGCTTTTGTTTCCTGTTAGCATCGTGATTGGGGACATAAAGTGGAGATGGTTTATAAAATGCTTCATTATTGTCCTGTACTTTAACCCACACGTACTGAAGCACTCCACCTAAAGGAACGGCCACTTTTAAACGAGTATTTCTAATTTTTCTACTTCTTTTCTTGTTTCTTTTCACTAAATTCAAGAGGAAAATATTATTCTGTCTTCACTATACAAACATTTGACCACCTCACTTACTTTGAAACTATAACTCTTAAAAAAACTTTATCAATTCTCACTTAAGATCTGAAAGTTTTCATTCCCCTGAATCTGAGTCTGTGAGAAGAAAAATTAAAGATTAAATCGAAGAGAAAAGGAGGAAGCAGTCGTCACCTGTTTGTTTTCTTCAGTTTCAGATCAGCAGGTTTCTTCAGATTTGGTTCAAAATAATTAACTGTAAAATAAAAACAGACTTTTCAGGGAGAAGAAAACCCTTAAAGTTCCTTAACTTTCACCTTAAAATCACCTTAAATTTTCACTTTAGGTGCAGATTCAGAGTTGATTGATCTATTAAAAATGAACCACAGCAGATTCATGAACAGATCACACAGATTCCCACTGACATCTGATGACCCCTGACCTTTGACCTTTGACCTTTGTGTGTTGTTTGCATCACAGGTCAGAGGGACGGCGGGCGTCTGGTGCCTCAGTGGCTCAGCGGCCTCATCGCCACGACGATCTTCCTCCTCCTCACCTTCATGTTCTTCATAGTGAAACGGATCTGGTGCGAGAAGCCGAGCAGGTCGGACGGATTTTAACACACAGACTCAAAAAAAACAAAGAAATTGCATTAAAAAGTGTAAAAAATATTTAAAATGTTCTGTTTTTCTGTTCATTTTTAAATTTTTGGTTTCAATTTGTTTGTCGTGTGAAACAAAAAATGTGAAAATGTCGTCTGGAAGAAATGGATGAAATGTTTTAATATTGCAGGAGCAATCAGCAGATTAATTGGCCACATACATTAATTGTTACTGACAATCTTAAACTGAGACGTTTAGATGAATTTACAGACTTTTTTCAGTTTCTAAATGTTTCTGACTGTTTGTTCGACTCAGTTTTTCTAAAGTCTCGGGGTTAAAAACAGTCGTTAAGTCTAAATTTAACTGGTAATTTGCTCTGAAAATCTGAATTTTCTTATATTTTATTGACAAAACAACATAAGTAACTCATTAAAAGAATCAATAAGCAGATTAAAAGAAATAAATGTTTGAGCACTGACAAAGTTTTTTTGTTTGCAGGAGGAGCGACGACGAGTCGGTGAGAGAAAACGAACTCGTGATGACGAACGGAGGCCAGGAAGTGAACAGGTACGACGAAAACGACAAAACATCGATTCTGCCAACGAGAGAAACTGATGAGGACAATATTATAACAATGAAGTCACTCTGTATTTTTACATTTTACACTTTAAACTTGAGTGAAAGCTGTTAAATCTGCATTGATTCCACGTTCACATCGCCTCCGTGACTGACAGACACACAGAAATAAAAACAACATTTACTGAAAAACTAATTAACTATTAAAAAGTGAAAAGCTGATGATTAAAAAACTCAAACTGTTTCCTTACAGCTCAGTTTGAGTCTGAAAGGAAACAAAAGAGCAGAAACTGACAGTTTTAATGGAGTCCAGCATTAATTTAATTATTAGAACTACAGTTTAAAGGTGGAATAACACTCTGTTTGTGTGTGTGTGTGTGTGTGTGTGTGTCCATCAGGACTGGAGAAGAACTGAACGCCTACGACAACCTGGTGTTTGACAGCTCCGACATGACAGTTACCGCCATGTGACTTGCTGCTCTGATCCTATTGGCTGTCTGAACGTCCTGGATCGATGTGGCTGATGATGTTTGTTTTTTTTTTCTTGTTGTTGTTTTTGTTTTGAGCTTCCTGTCGCTTCACACAGGAACAATCAGGAGCTCCACGCATCGTCCTTGTCAAGTTTCTGTCATTAATAGTTTTCAGTTTTTTGTTTTTATCTTCAAATGTAGCAAAATTCATTTCACAAAACGTGTAAAAATCTGTGGATTATTGATCGTTTTGTGAAAGCAGATCAACATATCGCTGTTTATCTGTCATTCTGTCAGCAGTTTCGTCTCCATGCAGAGTTTCAGATCAGTAAACGTGAGGAAAACAGCCGTCTGTCCTGTGATCTGTGCTGATTAATGATTGAACTTTTCTAACAAACATGCTGAGTCGAAGCTCATTACTGATCCATGAAAGGATGACCTGCGATTAATGATTAAACACAACGACTGTAAGGTCTCGTTTTACAGAAAAAACTGTCAGTGACTGTGATGCAACTTGAAAACACTCTGACTTCTCACCTGTTGGTCGGTCTGATGATAATGTGACACAGCTGCAGGTTTTAGCCTTTAGCTCACACAGGTTGCCTCTAAAGTTTCTAGCTGATTACGAATGATGATGCTAACAATATTGGCAATAAACCTGATGTTTAAAAATTAAAAGTTATGATTAGTGTCTGTAGAAACGTGTGACAGAATTCTATTGACGTGCCACAAGGGGGCGTCTTAAAGAGACCACAGAGGAAGAAAAAAAGACTTCCAGGTTTGAGTTTAAAGGCTGTGAACGATGCTAACAGCTAACAGCTCACCTGTACAGCCACCTGATCACGAGGAGGGAAGTCAGTGACCTGACAGGTGAGTTTTACACATTTACACACACACAAGCAAGCAGAGGAGCTGAGGTTTCCTGTGTTTACCTCTGCATTTGAATGCATCACGAGCTGGTAAAGTAACACTGATACAAGTTTGATCAAACTGTTTAACCTCTGCAGAGCCATGACTTCCTGTTTCTTTTGTGAGCTTCTGTGCTGTTTAACAGATACACACACTGAGTTTTATTAATTGGACCCCCAAAAAAATAAAAATGTGACACTTCCTGATGATGAACATCCAGAAACCTGCTGAGAAACCAGAGAAGAACGAGGCTGCAGAACCAGAGAATCATCATGTTTTTATGTTTTGTTCAGTATCAAAGTAAATCCAGTGATAACTGTGTGCACATTAACTGGCAGACTGCAAACAGGAGCTGCTAACAGCTAACAGCAGACAGTCTGAATATAAACACATCGGACAGAAACCACGAGTCTGTAACTACGAACCTGCAGCTGACAGAACAACAGCACGTCCGACCAGCTTTCCTTTTTCTATTTCTGTGTAAATTCCTTCAAAAAGTCGCTTGTGATCATCTAATCATTTATTGTGCTCTGACTAAAAGATTCATCTAAACATCAGCTCTGTTTCTCATTAAATGAAACCAAATGATATGATTCGTTTCAATAAATCTCTGAAGAAAATGTTAAAAAAAAAATAAAGTGCAAACTCGGCTGGTTTTTGAAAAGCGACACAGAGGGAAGTTTAGTTTGAAGACAAACCAAAGCTGCAGGTTTTCCATCTGCAGACACCAGAAGAACATGACATGTGATGATAAAACAGAAAAAAAATACACTGTTAACTTCCAGCAAGATCAAAAATAAATTACAGTCCATCTACTCTGCCACCAAAAAATCAGGACAATAATTAGGACACAAAAAGCTGAACATTCAGTGTTTAGCAGTTGATTGATATGTTTAAAGATCAGGATCCTGCAGAGAAGAAGCCGAGCAGAAACAAACTGTTCCTGCATGTTGAGACGCTTCCAGCTGATCCTCAGGAGTTTAATCAGACGTCTTAACTCGTTAGCTGACGCTGAGAAATCGAGCTGAACGTTTGCAAAACTCTGCAGACACACAACCGACTTCACACTGTAAAAAGTTTAAAAGCAGCAGTCTGACATTTCAGTTCATCCTCTTGTTCTCCATCTGAGATACGTTTGACTCCTTCTGCAGCGCTTCATCACACAGATACACAGAGAGCTGCAATCAGATCTGCTGGACGAGCAGAAACCAGCAGCTTTAAGCCAAAACCAAAACAAAAGAGAGACGGCTGAAAGACGAGCTGACAGATCAGAACCTGCAGCAGCTGCTTGTTTTAGATTCGTGGTTTAATAACAAGCCCATCTTCAAGATTTTAAATTACTTTTCACCAAAATACACATCAGAATTCAAATCGTAAAAAGTGATGTCAGTAGCTTTTGAATAAATTAGTATGTAACTTGATTTGAATAATCAGATTTTGAATTCTGAAACTCACAAATTTCTACATGAATTTAATGAATTAAACGTGTTGTAACATGAATATAAACACTCACCTTCGTAAGGTGTCACTGTGTTATTGTGCATTGAATAAGTGATATGTGAGGGGTTAAAATGTAAATATATAAAGTCCATATTTTTAGGTGTTTTGCTGACTGAGAAACCCTGAACCCTAATAAAATGCTTTCATACTGCAGGTTCCTGACTGTTTAAGGTTGTTGGTTTGAGCTTCGTCCTGCTGTCAGGTGAAAACACACCAACACACAGCTTGTTAAAAAATGGTTGGGAATCAATATGTGATGTTTGAAGTGTGAAAGTGTGTCCTTTTTTAAATCAGACTACAGTTGTTTTCCTCGTAAATGGAGACATGCTAACAGTTTGCCTCTTCTTCCAGTCTTTGTG
>JAPZDV010000021.1:27331886-27344386 GCA_029814665.1 Acanthurus lineatus | reverse complement strand
AATCTCCTGTTCGTCTCTGCAGAGTGACGGCTGCAGTCTGACCTGCTGCCCTTTAGCTTGTTTGCTGTGGGGGCATATCAGGTCACGCTGTGTGTGTGTGTGTGAGAGTGTGTGTGTGTGTGAGAGTGTGTGTGTGTGTTGTGGAAAGGCGATGCCCGGTGTTGGCGGCTGGCTGAATTATTCACGCTCCTCTGCGGTCGTCTCCCTCCATGAAACCTGAGAGGAGAGGGTGAGGTGGCTCCCACCCTCCACCCTGCACCCGGGGGGAGAGTCTGAGCTCAGCCAACAACAACACAACACACACACCGGGGTGAGGAGGAGGAGAGGAGGGGGAGGAGGAGGAGGAGGAGGAGGTGTGGAAACTCACCAGGAGAGGGAGGAAGGTTTCTGTGGTTTGATGAGCGACTTGAGATCAAACACTGAAGCCGAAACACGACAGTCAGCTGTGTGTCCGTCATGATGCAGATGTGTGTGTGTGTGTGCATGTGTGTGTGTGTGTGTGTGTGTTAATAAATCCCTCAGTCAGGCTGTAAACACACACTTGTGTCTGTAGATTTCACATCAGTTGTGTGTGTGTTGCTCTCAGTGAAATGACTCTTAAACACTCCTCTTTAGCATCATGCTAACTCTGATGCAGCTGTGAGGCTGCGATGATCGGAGCTAAATGCTAACCACAGCATGCTAACAAACCGCTAACATGCTGCTGCTTGATGGATGATGTTTACAGTGTTTATCACTGTCACAGACAATTTATTAGACTTTTATTTACTTATTGATATTTATACCACAAATACAGAAGAAATGTGTCGAGTAATTTATAATTTTTTAAGAAACATGATGTTTTTCTTCGGCTTCACTTTCAGGGCAGAAATAACTCACATCGTGGGTTTCTATCCTTTGAAAGAGACAGAAAAATCCCAGAAATCCTTAAGCTGTGAAACAGTGTTAGTGGTATTCAATACCACACTCACACACACACACACACACACACACACACACAGTGTGCAGAGGACTGCTGACATCAGCAGATGTGACCGCTGAGAGGCCGGATTAGAAGCAGAGTGTTTCTGTTACAAGCAGATCAAACAGATTGAACAGTGGGAACAGTCAGATACGGAGGTCTCACTCTGCCCGGATTTCAGGGAACATCTCACACACACACACACACACACACAGTGATCCCCTCAGAGAGGTGGGTGGGATTCGATCAGCAGGGATGAACAGGACCTTCAGACCGGAGCTGCAAACAGGTTTTGATTGGAACAGGTTCAACATCATTTCCCAGCATTCTGCATTTCTACACTTCAAAGCTTCTCCTTTAACACAGACTCAGGCCTCTTGTATTCACACCCCTCTTTAGTTTATATTTTTTGTTTATTTTAATCTGTTTTTGTATTTTTTAGGGGGAAAAAAGTCATGAAATCCTCCTCAGTTTGAGTCACTGCTGCTTATTAGCATCAAATCCATCTTATCTAAACTTTAACTGAAGGTTTTAAATGCAGATTTTCTACTAAATTAAACTGAAACTAACTGATTCTGGACATATTTTCAACATGACAGCAGTGACACACACACATAAACACACACACACACACACACACACACACAGGGATGTGACAGAAAAACACCTGCAGAGGCGGCTGGTAGAGCGTTAGCGTCTTTATTTTTTGTCGTTGTTGCATAGGAAATGCACATCTTGCTTCCAGTAAATTGAGTCTGCGTGGACATGGAGTCACTAATGAGGCCGAGAAGGACGGGCCAACACGTCACCAGTTCAACAGAAACAACAGTCAGAGAGGGAAAAAACAGAAAAACAGAAGAAACAAACAAACAAAAAAAAACAAGAACAACAGAAGGACAACGTGACGACAGAGGAACTGACAGCAGTGAGTCAGAGAGGACAACAGGAGTCAGTGCAAACTCACAGTGTCAGAACACAGAGGATGGACAACAATGGCACCGGACACAACTAATGGACACTAGTTAACACTGAACACAAGTGTAACACCAGATCGTGGACCGGTGCGACGCCGGCGGCACAAAACGCCGCCATGTTCCATAAAAGAGTTGTAGAGGCACAAGGTTTAAGTCAGTTCAGGGTGAGGATGGAGGTGACGTGGATGGGCGATGCTGATGGAGGAACCGGACAGGTTGAGGTCAGGGTGAGGATGGCATCTGGTCTCTGTGGTCGTTTTTCGGGCAGTGAGAAGGGGGATGATGGGATACGTGGCGATGGCGTGAATGTGTGACTCAGACTGCGGTGGGACGCAGCTTCGCCCAGCGACGCTCAGGATGAAGTAAAGCTCTCCTTCCTCGAGATTGTCTTGGGTTAGCTACAGTTAGCATCGCCTCCAGAGGGCCGAGCGAAAGGCAACGAGAAGTGATCACACAGCTGATCGATAAACTGTATTGATGATCGGCTCAAATATTGGAAACTGGCTGGAAAACAAGTGAGTCTGGGCTGTTTTTGGTAAAAAATGAATCCCTGGTTTCATTTAACTGATTATTTGAACACAGTGACGATTTCTACATCTGGATGCTAAGATCTCTATTCTATTCTATTCTATTCTATTCTATTCTATTCTATTCTATGCAGCTTTTTAAAGGACAATGCCAAAGTTTTTTTGAGTATTAGTTTGTCCAACAGATCAGTTTCCTTCTTTTTCAGTGATTTCTCTGTAAGGCAACTTAGAGATTTTCCTTTAAGGTTTCTAATATTTAAATTCACGTTTTCATTTCCTTTTATCATTTTTAACAGGTTACGTTGACACTTAGCTGTTTCTGTGAAACTCTGCTCTAAAAGCGAAGCGAACAAACAAAAGTCGTGTTCGTCTTTGCTGCTGTTTCTGTTTCTCAGTAATGATGTGAGCGGATCACAAACACAACAGTGACTAAACAGACCTGAGCTGCTCCTGAGTTCAAACTTTAACTTTAAAAACCAGCTTTTATTGAAAAAAAATAAAGTAACTTGAACATTTACAGCTCTGCGATCGGAGGCAAAACTCCATTAACTGATGAAAACCATGTGAAATAACTGAAAGCTCCAGAAACTTTTGCTAAATTTACCTTCGAGCGAGACTTTTGGTTGTCGGGTGGGTGAGAAACTTCAGTCAGCAGGAGCTAAAAAAGCTACTTGGAAGTTAAGCTAGCTAAGGTTAAATCAAAGTTTTTCCTGATTTAAATTGTTTATGATGACATTTGCTTAGTTTTTCCAAAGGGTTGTGACTCAGGTGTGTGACGTCTGAGACAGTTTACAGTGTGCAGAAATAAAACCGCCCCCTGGTGGACAAAATGGACATTGAACATGAATTTGTCGTTTCTGCACTGTTTTTGCTATCAGCTGACAAAAAACTTAAAGAGTCAAGTTTAAAACTTTCTAACAAACTCTGAAACACTTTAGAACGCTCCGTCTTTCTTCAGCAGGGATGTAAAGTCGACAGCTTGCGAAATCAGTGGCATTGTCCTTTAACGAAAAGCGTCTGGTCATCAACAAAGTTTTCCGCCTAAAAGAGACGCACGAGTCGAAGAAACTGTTTAGTTTCAAAGAGCCGAGCTGCATCGACAGGCAGCCAGTCGAAAACAGAGAGGAGCCACTGGAGGTGAGCTAGACAAGCCAATCGACCCCAGCTGGCCTGGGACTGGGGGAGGACGGGGGTGAGGGAGGGGGGGGAGGTCTCTCAGGTGTCGGCTACCTCTCTCTCTCTCTTTCTGGGCCTTTTTCTCATCCTGGAGGAGCGGCGGCTCGTTTGAAGTCCTGCTGAAGGAGACGCAGCAGAGGCTCGATGAGGAAGGGGGGGGGATTCAGTCCCGGATAGTGCTGAGCGCTGCAGAAAGAGGCCGAGCCATCGATTCGGTCTCCTGCAGGAAACTGCTCCGGGAGGAGGCGGAGGAGGAGGAGGAGGAGGAGGAGGAAGATGCACCCAGAGCCACGCAGAGATTTCTCAGCCTGCTGGTCAATGGAAGGGAGGAAGGGAGGGACAGAGGGGGGAGGGGAGGCCAGCCAGGTGTTTGCTGATGTTAAAAGTTAGCTGGAGATTGTCGGCCGTGAACCCGGCGAGGCGGCGGCGGTCCGCTGATGGCCCCGGGGCAGTCATCATGGTGGCACACCCATCAGATCAATGAGAGTGAACTGACACACAGCAGGTTTCATGTGGGGATGAAAGGAGGAGTCCATGTGTGAGGATGGAGGTAGAGGAGGTGAGACAGGAAGAGAGAGAGAGAGAAAAGAAGAGGAACCAAAACAGGAACATAACAATCTGGTTTTTGTAATTTTTTTTTCTCATTTGTTGTCATCGTAACAGTTTACTAGGCGATTATGGAGGAGCATGCAGTTATATCTTATGATTATTGTACATTAGCTATAATCAGAGGGGCCTGACAGACAGCAAAGGCTACTGGTGGTCAGAAATTTCAACAGTTACAAACAATTATTGTATTCAGTATTCAGAAGAGCATTATAATACAGGTTTTCACAGGCACTACATTTGATCTTTTTCAATATATCATGTAATATGCTGGTTTGTTTTTATTTTTAACTTCTTTTTCAGAATTTTTCGTATAACTCGTCCGGTCCGTAGAAGCTGGGATCTTGGAAACGGAAGGATTGATCGTCAAAGAAGGCAGAGGCTGAATTTTTCACAAAGTAGATATACCAAAGTCCACGTGGGCAGGCGCGTGCACGTGAGCCGCCACCGCCGCCACCGCCGCTGCGTGCACGTGAGCCGCGTGCACGTGCACGTGTGTGGATGTCTGTGTTTAGTCAGTGCATAGTTCTCATGCAGATTAGACTGCTATGCTTTGATACGCTGTCAGGAAGCATGATAGTGAGTTCAAATTGTCACATTTTCCAGCTTACCTCCCCTCCACTGGCTTGATTTAACGCTTAGCACCATGTAATGGTTTTGCAACAGGATAAATAAATATCTTTGCAAAGAAGCAGTGACACTGTAATTTATTACAGTTGAGCTCTGGAGAGCAGCTTCAGTGTTACCTGCCTCCTCGTCCAATGACTTTCCTTCATCTCTCTAAAGTGATGCCATTTATACTCATTTCCCCGGCTCTTGCTCGGCACGCTGAAGGATGTCTTCCTTCTGCTCCGATCCCGACAACAGCGGGGGAAACGGCTTTAGAGAGGCGGACGTCAGGCGTCACTGAAGCTCTCCCCGGTCCCCCCGTATGATTGCTCTATGAGTCCTGGACGTTCAGCTCTGCTTTGACTCACAGACTCGGGTCTGTTACTGATCGCAGGACTCGGCAGGATTAGAGATACCCTGGTGTCAGCCCGAAGAATTCTGCCCCTCTTCATGTCGAGCGGTTCAAATTCGATTACTTCCTGACCCCTCAGACCGCAGACTCGCTCACACGGCGGTCCGGTCTGATGGATTTGTTTCTCCGGTGGTGGTGTGTGTGTGTGTGTGTGTGTGTGTGTGTGTGTGTGTGGGTTGGGGGGGGGTAATCTCTGCCCGGGAGAATTTGAACAAATGTGAAAACAACAAAGGCGTTAGCATAAAGAGCCCAGCCTTCATTCAACCCTGTTTCCTGATGGAGCGGCAGAATTCCTCAAAGGCAAGATCCACAAATCGACTCTTGGCGGGGAGGGGGTGAAGCGAGGGGAGGGAGGAGGGGTGGGGGATATGAGGGGGGAGGGGGGGGGCAGATGCAAGTGCTTCTCTTCTGGAGTGTTTGAGTCAGTCTCTGCTGGCTGGACAAGCTTTGGATCAGAGGTTTCTACGTTCAGGGTGAACGGAGGAAGCTGCAGGATTCATCGGGCGGTTAGAAGCTCAGACGTGTTTGTCAGATTCGTTTTTGGTTGAAAAAAATTTCATGCTAATTCGTGTTTCTGTCAGAAAATGTGCCTGCTGGTGTGAAGTTAGTTAGCATGTGGCGCTCGTTGCTGCAGCTTCCGGCCTCACGGGCTCGCCGCTCTCAGCTTGCATTGGTGTGTCTGGTGTTTGGTTTGGTGGCGGAGGAGAACGTGGTGCGCTGAGCTTCACCTTCAGCCCTCCTCAGCCTCCAGCACCACCCACCACCACCCACCACCACCCGGTGACCTGGAGCTCGTCCTCTGAAGGACTCCACTTCCTGTGGGATTCGAGTTGCTGCTCGTTTTGTTTCGTTGCTTTAGTTTGAATCCTGACAGTGAAACTCTGAGTCTCAGAGGCAAAGCGAAGCTCCACCAGCTTGAATCTATAACATCAGAGGAAAACATCAGGTTTGACCTTTAACCTCTCGCACTTTGATTTGTCCTTTTAAATGTTCGACTCCTTTAGAAAACACATCTTTGGGTTCATCACAAGAATTAAAAAATATAGTTTTGCAGATTTGAAAAACCTTAAACAACATGAATATGAGGACAGAAAGTTCTTTTTAAGGCTTCGACGTGATTCTATCAGCGTCTGCCAACATGTTTGTGTTTGGTACTGATTGTTTATTATTATTAATATTGAAAAAAAATAGCTTCAACAAGTCAATAAGGCGATAAATTGATCATCTTTGGGTTTTGGCCTGATTGCAAATATTTTAATCCTTCATCTGAGAAACGCTGCTTTCAGTACACAGCCAGTTTGGACCAGGTGTTACTGATTTGATTGATTGATCCTCCCTGGTTCAGATCAGAATAATCACGGAGGTTAAAGTCTCCTGTTTGTGCTAAAAGCTGTAAAAGCAGGAAAACGAGCAGAAACTCTAATCCCACCGGAAGAGTCCGTCATCCTGGTGACTTTACGGTTCCTCAATTATCTGCTGCATGTATGTGATGCTGTGATGAGCAGCAGCGGATGTGTGGATGGACGGAGATCAGAGTGGACCTCCAGGCTGGGGGAGGGCTGGAGGAGGAGGAGGAGGAGGAGGAGGAGGAGGAGGAGGTGATCTTGTGGGCCAGTGAAGAAAGAAACAGATGGAAAAGAAAAAAGAATCATGTTGCATAATCAAGCTGTTTATTTTCCTGCATGGAATGGTGAACACAAAAAAAGATGCCTAGATGCATTTATAGTAGGGGCATCCTTTGGCTGGCTATGTCATTGTCTCCTGCCTAAAACTAAATTTTTAAAATGCATAAAAAACGCTTGCTTTTCTTACCAATTTTCCTCAGAATTACCTAGATTTAGCTTCATCAACACTGATGCAACAAATAACCTTCAAAACATACAGCATACTGTAACATCCATTTACAATGGTCTTATCACCACAGCGCCCTATACTTTTTAAGTACAGGAATATGCTATACCATCAACAGAGGAAATGTCCTTAAATACATACAAAAAGGAAAAGCAAATAAAGAAAAAATAAAAGAAAATAAGGAAACAGGAAAGTTTTCAACTTAAATCCAGTTCCCAGAAAACAAACCAAACCAGTTCTAGTAATGTGGCCTCGATACAAACAATCAGAAAATTCACAACACTAGTTTTTCCTCATTTAATCAATGTTACAAAAGTCCTGCATTATAAAATAGGGCAGCTTTAAAATCAGTGTAATTAATAAAACTATACAACATACAAACACGTCTCCCATGAGGCCGAGTGGCCCTGCGGCTCCGCCCTCCCGTCCGGTAAGAGCTAACTCTTCTCTGCATCTCTTCACTGCTGTACCAGAACTAAAGTACACACACAACACAAGAACAAAAACACACTGCCCAAACTATTGCTTTTATAGTCTTTTTCATTTTTTCTTTCTTTAAAAAGGGTGCAATTTTGTCGTTATCTTACACACACACAGCCAAAAGTCGCTGATTAGATGCTAGGCTGTTTCACAAGGTTTTTGTGACACTTAAAAAAATGTCCGTGCAATTTTTTTTATTTTTTTTTTAATTCCCTTCGCTCTTTTTAAGCCCTGGAAGCTGTATTTTTTTTTTGTGTAATACTTTTTCACTATTGTCATTTATTTCATACGTATTTAGTGCAGATAATTAAGGAAGTAATGCCCAACTCATGGCTAAAGGGTCGGCAAGAACAGAGACGAAACAAACATGTCACGCTAAAGAGGAAACACACAACCCACACAAGTGGAACTACTAAACCATCACAGCCGACGGCGTCACGTCGCTGACGGACTAAACAAACAACAGGTAAACAATTTATTTAGTAAAACCTCTGCCGAGCAGGGCGGGGCGTGGCTAAAATGTTGGACGTCTTAAAAAAAATGTTTTCCATAAACTGTTTAGCGCGATGGAGAAGAAGTTGGACTTGTTTAAGGCTTGCTTGTGACCAAAGTAAAAAAAAAAAAAAAGAAAGAAAAACCTTTAGGAAAGAGACACGAATGTAGAACTGCGGCCGTCTGGTTAATTATCAAAACAGGAAGGAAGGAAGGATGTAAAGTTAACCCTGAGCGACGGGCTCAGCTTGGCTGGAGCGCCGCTGCAGGGCTGGATTCACCATTTTTAGGGACCGACCACGGAGCACGATGCCAGTCGCGTGCACGCCAACTTTGGTTGAAAGAAAAAAGCAAAACCCAATTAAATAAAAACAAATGTAAGACAAAGTAAGTCTAAGTGAGTGCAAGCAGGTAGGCCTATTGCATATTTTATGTCCTCGTTATTGATTCCTGGGAACAAAATTCATAAAATGAACTAACAAAAAAAAATAAAAAAGAAAAACAAACAAAAACAAAACAGGAAGACTTGAAAATGAAAGTTTTTGCTGTGATTGCAGCGAGCAGAAGTAAAAATCCTCCTGCCAGACAAACGACAGGATTAAAAACATGTGGGGGGGGAACATGGCAACCTGAACTAACCTGCCTGTCCGGTGAGCAGCTACGAGCTCCACCTGCTCCATCAGGATCCCGGCATCACAAAATTTAGTGAAATGAGAACAATTCAACACATCTAGTCTCAACGATATCAACTGCATATGTTTGAAGAAACACATCTTTCCAGTTTTATTGTATTAAAAATTATCAGCCCTACATTTTTCTCATCACAACAAATTTATAGTTTCAGTGAAACCGTCTCCGTACAATCCGTAGTTTTTGCTAACAGGAGCCAAACTTTTCTGAACTGAACTGTCGGAGAGCTGAGAAGCAGCTAACCTGAAACAAACTCTGAGTCATTAAAAATGTAAAGTTAGCTAAAAGTTAAATCAAACTGATGTTGATGCTAATCCGAACTGTTAGCTAACTGCATGTAAACTGATTGAGCTTAAGTGACCAGGAAACAAAACCTGACTGTTTGATAACTTAAACAGTTCAAAATAATAAACCCAACAGTTAGCTAACCTGACTCAAAGTTTTTTAATTTCCAGCTAACTCAGATCAATTATTTTAAGCTGCTAAACTGAACTGTTAGCACTCGAGCTAAAACGTTTTAGCAACTAAAAGTAGCTGTTAGTGTTTCCACCTTAAACCACTTTAGCTGCTCGGCTGAGGCGTTAGCTGACTTGAACTGTTTCAGCCGCTAATCTTGACTGTTTGCTAACATTACACCTGCAGCTAAACTGAACTTTCAGGTAAAACGAACGAAACCTTTTAGCAGCTACATCAGGCTGTTAGCTAACAGTCACTACAGCTTTAAACATCCTGTAAACTCATTTGGTTTTGGGTGAGATTTTCATTAGTTCTCATTTCACAAAATTTCACCATCTGCTAGCAAAGATCTGGAGATGATCTGATGTTAGCTGGTGTAGCTCTGGATCAAATCAAAGCTGTTACACTTTGACTTCAAATGTAAAAGTTACCTACAGAATTTCAGGCGTGGAGGGTGGAGAAAAATCAGGAAAATCGAAATAAATAAACCATAAAACAAGACTCTCCACATTGGATCTTGTGCAACCTGTCAGGACTGGACCGTAGCTCAAGGCACATTGATGAGAAACAACTGTTTTCGTGCAATTTGATAACGCATGAATGAGAGAGAGAACGTCTTTTTTAACGGAAAAAAAAAGCAGAATCGATTTGCTGTTAAAGGAAAAATAAAGGAAGGAAGGAAGGAAGGAAGGAGGGAAGAAAATAGATATATAAAAAAAAAAAAGAATGGAAAGATGCTCAGAAGCGAAGAGAGCTGGTTATCTGTGAAGGAGAGCGATAGAAAAGGCCTCGTCGGGGCCAAACGAACAGACGGCTGCTGGCAAGTGCCTGATGTTGGGTTTACAATATAGTGTCTTTATCTCACTAACTACGTCATCTATGGAAAAATTTGTCACTAACACTAGAACATGCAGATTTTTTTTTTGTTCTTTTTTGAAACTTTTTCACTTAAATTCACTTTTGATCGACGCTGGATGGTCGTAAGAGTGTGTGTGTGTGTGTGTGTGTTTGCATGTGTGTGTGTATATATATCTATATATATAGTATAGGAAAGGAAAAACAAAAAACTGAAGTTGAATAAAATGGTAAGCTGCATGTGAAGCGCTCGGCTGTCTTGTCTTTTTTGTGGACGAAAGCTTCCAGAGAGTTACCCACCGCTCTGCCTCTTCACCGCGACACCACACCCCCTGATTACACTCACGGCCCATTGGCCAACTGCAGGATTAAGTGCTCTTGATTGGACGGGACCTCTAGGAGACCCGGCCAATCGTTGGGCAGCCCGTCACCGGGTGGCACCCGTTTAAGATTATCTCGCCAACAGAAACCCGAGAAAACGTGATTACCTTTAAGCTTAAATTCACCTGTTATATTTTTTCTCCTGATTATTTCACCTCATGAGAAATTCAAATAGCTTTTTTTCTTCTTTTTTTTTAAGAAAAACGATGTGCTCATTAAAATAAGTTAGTCGCTTTGCATTTTGTTTTTGTTTTTTTTAAAACAAAATGCAAAGCTGCGAGAAATGCATTAAAGAAACTGATTGTTAAAAATGATATTTCTTAAAGGGATTCTTGATCTACCATGCTAACAGCTTTACAAGATGAACACACAACAAATAAGAAACAATAAAATGTGAATACAGCTCCCCTCATTTCTCACAAGGCTATGGATTCTAGTTCAATGTGGTGTTGCTGTCTTTTGTACCCCAGTATTTTAGAGTCCCAGAGGTGTGAGCGGACTAGGAAGAAAAATATATTTTATATATACTTTTCAACAACTGATTTCAGCTATCTTACAAAGATATTTAACTATCCAACAGCTAGCCAACAAAATTGCACTTTCCTCATGATCAATATTCCACTGGTAAAGGTTTAGTTACTCATCTCTCTCCTGTCTGCATGTCGGACACCGGAGCTTTCTGCCCACCCTTTGCATGCTGTAGCTTCACCCAGACTGGTGGATGGATAGAGGAGGAAGAAGGGTGGGGGGGGGGGGACCAGCTGAAATGACGGCTAAGAGAGAAAAAACAATGAGCCATGAAGCCAAAAGCCTCCCACATAAATGAGCTCGGATCCACCAGCGTCTGGTTGCAACACTTCACATCAACAAACCCCTGCTTAAACCCCCCCACCTTAATGACCCCCACCTCGACCCGCCCTCACCCATCACAACCCCCACCCTTCCATGTGTAGTCCATGTTACTGGTGTGAAACAGGCGGGGCGTCCGTCCGTTTCTGCACCTCCCCATCGGCTCAGGTCTTTCCATTAAGCACTGGTTCATGTCCTTGGAAAGAGCCTCGTCGTCTTCCTCCCTCCCCTCCCTGACATGCCACCACTCAGGGAGGGGGACCAGGTGGAGGTGGAGTCCGTCCCAGGTGGAGTGAAAGGGGTGAAGATGGCGGGAGGTGGGGTTGGTTCAGGGTATTAGCTGGTGGTGTCTGAGTTAGGTAACATCTCCTCTCTCCCCAAACCACGGTGCATGCGGCCCAGTCCCACCGACCAAACCGACCCCAAGACATCGGGATCCACAGAGAAATGGGGAGGGGGGGGGCAGTTGTTTGGGGGTGGGAAGGGCATTGTACCGCTGCGAGTCCCCTGGATGCACACGCTGCAGAGGATGATGGGAGAGCGGGTGTGTAGTTTCTCTGGAGGAAAAAGCTCTGTGACTCAGTCAAGCGACGTCCACAAAAACTGAAGGCTCAACCCCCCCGCCCCACAGGATTCTCAGCCTGGTCTGGTGTCTGGGATGAGGGGTGGTGGGGGGGTGGGGGAGGGCAGGGTCTGGCACTATGTATGCTATGTATGGAGATCGTCATATGAACCGTACGTCCACACGGAAGTCTACGACGTACAGGTGAACACCGGGGGCGGGGCGCGTTTGATCCGCTGTAGCCATGCTGATACTGTTGAGTCTATGTATGGCGCTGGTGGGGGCGGAGTCAGGCGCAGAGGGGGGGAAGAAGAAGGTTGTGGGGGGCGGGGCAAGACAGGACTCTCTGTTGCAGCTGGCATCAAGGGTCAAAGGTCAAAAGGAGGCTGCAGCAATCTGTCGTACAGGTGGGTGGATGGGGGAGGGGCCTCTGCAGTCCTTATCCCAGGTACCACTGAGGAGAGAGACAGAAAGAAGATGTCAACATGGAGTCTCGACAAGTCACAACCACAGCGAGGGGGGAGGGGGGGGGGGGGGGGGGGGGGCGAGGATTTACGGGTTTGATTGCGACCCCACCCCCCCCCAAAAAAGTTAGACGGGGTGGAAAGGGGAGGGCGAC
>JAPZDV010000021.1:27198377-27208948 GCA_029814665.1 Acanthurus lineatus | reverse complement strand
AGTCTGAGGCGCCATGAGGAAGAAATCTGTGTGTGTGTGTGAGTGTGTGTGTGTGTGTGTGTGTGTGTGTGAGTGTGTGTGTGTGTGTGTGAGTGTGTGTGCGTCCAGCTGCAGACGGGCCGAGGCCCTGGGAATAGGTGCATCATGAATATTCATATTGAAGCCTCTGGTTGGAACAGCTGCCAGAGAGAGAAACAGACTGCTGGGAGACGATCGATCGCAACTTGTGTCGGTCCTCACACACTCACACTCACACACACACTCACACTCACACACACACACACACACACACACACACACACAAACTTGGCTGCAGCAGGTGGAGGGGAATTTGTCTGTTTGTCAGCTTCAGGCTACCGATGGATACGCACAACAACAAGGCAGCGCTGTCGCCAACATGTGGCGTGGACGCGGCGAGGTCGACCCACCGTCATGTCACTTTTACCACCAGAGTGACTGACGCCGGCGCTGGTACAAGTTGTGTATTTGGACTAAACAGATCTGATCAGATCTCAGTTGGTTCGGCTGCAGTTCCTCTGATGTCCACTAGATGCTGCTTTGTGAAAACTCTGCCTGGACTGAAGTTAAAGGGAAAACCAGCAACTTTTCTTTGATCAGTTCAGTTTTTTTCTTCATCACTTCACACATTTCAACAGTTTGCTTATTTTATATTATAAACTTTCTTTTAATTGTGATTAAGAGTTCAAAATGCAGGAGAGAACTTGCAGAACTGTCGGAGGTTGATGCAGAGAACATTTGTGAACTTGTATTTTGTCATGAGGATCTGTTTGTGTTTATAAAACAGCAGCAGCTGATCGATCACATGATGTTGCTGAGTTTTGGACTTTAGATCAGAAAAAGACACAAAACAGACTTTTTGAAAACACTTTTTGCAGCTTCACATCATGTTTGCTTGTTCGTCATTTCAACAAGAACGTTTGTGTGATTGTTTTTGCTTTGTGTCACTCGACTTGTTGTGTTATGTGAAGTATGCGATTCAAACAGCCCATTAAAATATTTCCCAGGGTTCCATGAAGAATCGGACTGATTTCCGGTTTAATTCCAGCTCCTCTCCGTCGTCCTGCTGGGGGAATTTTCTCCGGCAGCCCTGCAGCCAGTTTCCAAAACTCTGTTCTTCAGGGTTAAATCAAGTTCCCTCCAAACTTTTCCCCTAAATATTACAATTACACTCCTGGCTCATCCACCGCTGGGGGGGGGGGCCGGACAAATCCTCAGTTGGCCATCCAGATGTTTTAGCAACAAGCAACAACTGTCTGGTCCTCAGGAGAGCTGGCCCTCACATGTCACTCAGCTGTTCCTGAATCACACACCAACAACAGCTGAGAGGCTTCGTACGACGCGTCTGCACCTCTGATCTGCTCACGTTTTCATGCCTTCACCAGAAATCCTGAGCTTTACTTCACCGCTGATCATTTTTCCAAAGTATCTGAGATTCTACAGTGTTTTTCTTTTACTTCAGCTCATTTCTTTATTCTGTGCTCTGTTCTCTGGTGAATTACAGTGATGCTCTGTGTGAACTTCCTGTGTATTTTGGTGCATATTTTGCAAAATGAGAATTAAATTCTGGTAATTTTACGACTGGATTGAAACTGTTTGTTTGTGAAAAATAAGACAAACTGTTTTCTCAAGATCACAAAAACAAACCAACGTAAAGTTTCTGCACGATAAGAGAAGAATTATTTCAGATTTTTCTTATTTTAATATGTTATGACCTCTGAACTGTGACTCCGTGGTTTCAACAAGAGAAGAACATGATGAATGATGACTGCAGTTCATCTCCAGGTGTTTTATTCTCACAATGAAAATGTGGATTTTCTAGCAGAAAGCTTTCTATCTCAACACATTTTCACATGAAAATATAGATAAATATTTGTGATCTCAAAAACTTCAGTCTCTCCCAGACTCAGACACAGCAGGTAGGAGCTCAGTGTTTTTGGTCGTAGCCAATCAGAGCCTGGGGACTGACCTTTGACCTCCTGTCACAGGACCGTTTCTGCTGCCTGACTCTCACATTAAAAGTCTATCTGGGTCGTCTGTTTGCTGGACGGCTGACGACGTCTCTTCACGTCTGAACTGTTGCTGTTGTTGAGTTGCAGAGTGTGAAAAAGGAAAGGATTCATCTCTGTTTACTCTGTCAGATCTGTTTATTTCATGTTTTGTGGAAACGCCTCTTTCTTCTTCGCCGTGTCCCAGTTATCAGTGCAACATGAGCCAAATGTGTTTGGGGAAACTCGTGTGTGTCATGGAGGAGATGCAGCGAGGGGAACAGATGGGCTAAATTAATTAGCCCATGTATGTTTAAATAGAAAGGTATTTATTTGCGTGAGTGGCCGAGGGCTGGAATTAAACGGAGGAGGAAGGGGAAAAAAGAGAGACAGGGGAGTACTTCCTTTTTGGCGAATCTCGAGGAAAAGCGACGTTTTCACAAGCTCGCAGCGATCGGGTTGCAATGCAGAGTGGTTTCAGGGAATTATAAATAAATCAGTCTCAAACAGGCGATCTGGACGGAGGAGGAGAGCTCTTTGTTTACGGCCGACTCTGGAGACCTGAAACGGACCCTCCGAATAAATAAATACCACCGCTACAGGAAGTTCAGCCGCTTCCCCTCAGGCCCAGTTTAGTTTTATTAGCTACAGTCCTGCAGAGATACCAAACAATGAGACCTGCTCCCCCACCGCCTCCCCCTTCTTCACCCCTTCTCCCCCCTCTGTAAGCATATGTGCTGCTCTCTGTGCTGCTCTCTGGATTCATTTGTTCACAAACTCACGATCGAAACCAGCGGGAACTTATTTAGAAAGTTGAAATTTAGAAAAGACAATAATATTCTGACTTAAGTTGTCCTTTAAAAATAGAAGACACACAGTATTTGGACCTTTGAGCTTTATTTATGAGCTACAGTCGCGTAATTTGAATTTGGAGAAGTATATTTTTAGGAAATGTATTTGTAATGCTATAAATCAGTTCAGTATGAATGCTTAGAGACGCATTCACCTCATCATTACAAGAAAATCACTTTCATCCCTCCTTTAAAGTAAAAATGGACCACTGTTGTTTTGCATTTACGTGAATGAGCTGCAGCATCTGTTGTTTGCAGATGATGCTGTTCTTTTCAGTGTAAAGAGCTCATTTCTCAGTTTCGCTGCCACTAAACCCTAAAAATACACATCTATGCTCGTTTGTGTGCTTCTGAGTTTTAGATCATCAGATACTCTGAACAGTAACCCCCACATCCATGAGCGAGTCCTCTCTTTTACATACTAAGGAAAGATACTGGATTCTTGTCAACAATGAAAGCTGGATGAAAAAATGAGAATAAAATCACCTTTACTCGATGCAAGAAGCTCAGCAAAGGAACCGAGAACCAGCAAAAACGAACAAAGCCAAATTACAAACACAAACATAATACAAGATAACAAAGAAAGATGTCATTTCTGTTCGCTCAAGTCGATTTATTGTGTCTTCATCGATTCATAATAACTTCTCTACAGAAAGTGTTGCATTAAATCCATTTCTGTGCAAACAAACTCCCATCAGACACTCAAGACCGCGGTGCAAATATACGGCCGGAGAAAACAGGCGGCCTGCTGCTGCATGCATTCTTTAGGCTTTGTTAATAATTGAAGCGCCAGGCCAGAGGCGGGTTTGCAGTGTGGGGGTGGGAGTTGGGGGGATTGGGGGGGGTGGACAGGTGTGTTCAGGGTGAGGAGGGGCAAGGGGAGGGTGAGGAGGGCGGCCTGTAGAACAACAGCTTGCTCTCAGCAGGGGTCCCACAGAAGGAGCAGGTGAGGAGGTATCTATTGCACTGCTTTTACAGCATCTACCTGACACCGGTTCAGAGAGGGGGGGTGAAGAGGAGGAGGAGGAGGAGGAGGAGGAGGAGCACAGCAGAAAGCAGGAAACCACCATCTGGCAAAGGATTTGATATAAATAAGAGAGAAATCAACCAAATTCAACCGTATCATTCGGATCCAACACTGATCTCTGCCACTTTTCAGTGTCAAAGGAGAGAAAATGAGTCCTGACTTCATCCAGAAGTCTTACGGTGATGTCCAGCCTGAGCTCACCTGGTTCACAAGCGTCCTGAGTGGACGGCTTTAAGCTCAGTTGTGAGAGCAAAAAGCGTTTGTTAGTCTCAGCGAGTCTGATGTTGTTGCTCCGTCGGTTAAAAACACTCACATGAAGAAATAAAGGTGTTTATTTGCCGGTCGTGGTCGATCGATGTGGGTAACTGAGCCAGAGCCGAAACACAGAGGTGAGCAGAGGGTCACCTGATGATGTCACCCGCTCGGATGAGGTAAACCCCTCTGTGAGACTGACACACAGCCAAAGGTTAAAGGTCATGGAGGCGGGTGTGCTCTGTTTGGAGAGAGTCCCACAGCAGCCGTCATCACCGTCACTCACTGATCAATACGCCTGGCGGGCGGAGGTGTGTATGTTTTTCTGTGCAGCAGAGATAATAATCGCTCACACAACGTTCACATTCTCCACTGAACAAACATCCAAGTGCGACCTCACTGACAGACTGAACTTCAGCCATGAACACTGTTTCTGCAGACGAGTACAAAATGACGAGGTACGATGGAGTCGGTTAAAATAGGTCGCTCGACTTTGACTGGCTGTTGTTCGGCTGCTGGCGCTTGTACGACATTCAGGAACTTTGTTTTCATCTGTTCGACACAAAAAAGTAAAAACTAAAGCTGAAGCAAACAATGCTGCTTGTATGAAAAGCAGGAAACAGTTTTAAACTTAGATCACATTAAAAAGCTTTTGTGAAAAGCTGTAAATCCAAAGCAGGGGTCACGGAGGTCGAGCAGCTCGTGCAGGTAAACTCTGACACTGAGGTCAAAAGTCACGGTGGAGTCACAGTCTTTTTGTGGCCAGCTGACAGAAAGTGGAGCCATTGTTTGGATCCATCTCAGCCGGACGTTCTCAAACCGAAGCCTGCTGACCTGCTGGTTCTGGTGGCAGGACTGAACTGTGTTTGTGATCTCTAGCTGGGTCTCTGCCTCTTTTGTTTTCTCCTCATTCACTGGATTAATTAAATCCGCTGCTCGCTGATCCCATTTCATTGTCCTCCGGCCTCTTTAACAGACCTCTCCATTCACCCCAAAATGGGTCTTTAATGGGACGGGCTCGGGTCTAAAACAAACTCTGTGTGTGCTGAAACGTGTCCGAGGTGGAGCAGGCGGAGGACATCACATGATCTTTACCTCTACAATGCATTTTACACTGTGTGTCATTTCATGTCCACAACGCTGCTTTCCTCGCTCGATTCTCCAAAAACAAGTTTCCTGGGACTCATGCCAACATCAAATCTGAGGTCTGTGGGAATGTTGGTGGGTTCATTTGAGACCAAGTGCTGATAGCTGGTTTTTCAGTGTAAATTTGTTAGAAATGTTGTAAATTTTCACCATTAAAGTAAAATCAACTCATCCTGGTGAATCAGTTTGAAACCACCAGCAAAGTTTTGCCTGCTGACGGATCAATCCAGCCATGAAGAAAGGTCGTTTCAAGTTCTAACAACTGGTCCACAGCAAGCTCGTCTCAGAGGTTGGAAATATGGAGCTTTCCTCAAGTCACAAACAATTCAACACAACTATTTCTACTGTTTTTCACTTTCTCTAAACTCCAAACAACTGTTGTCTGAACTTTCCAGCCACCAGAAAAGGTTTGAAATCCTTGTCAGAGTTGTTACGAAGGTCTGAAATCATCACATCAGCCTCGGAGCAGGTTGCTGTCAGAACATTTTTCTGCCGTTAGAGGCTGAGGAGCCCTGAGCTTCATGTGCTGCTGCTCAGAGTGTGGAGGGCCTCTGCAGGCCACACCGGGACACCTAATCTGCTTCATTAATGCTCCCAGTCGACCATCAGCGCCGAGCTCCCACAGTCCTCTCTGGTTTCAGCCCATCCTGTCCGAGGCCTCGCTCACCTGCAGCTGTACCTGCTCGATCACTCAACTGCAACGCCGCCGGCCTCGCTGGAAACACTGAGGAGACTAAAGCCTCAGGTCTTCCCCGTCTAACTAAAACAGACTTTGGAGGATGAATGCCGCTCTCCTCTCTAGCATCACAAACTCAAATATACCTCGTTAATTTGACTGTTTTTACTCAAACTATTTTTAAAAAAGAGATTACTTTAAAACTTATTGGTGCTGGGATCACGGTGTTCTGGTCCACGCCACTGTTTTGAAAAAGTACTGACACTGTACTGAGTCGTTAGTTACTAGTGGGACGATGAAAACTCCTGTAAAAATGTTAAGGAAGTAACTTCTGTGTACTTTAATGTATTTTACCCCAATAAGTAAAATACTGTCTCAGTCTTTGTGTTACTTTACTTTCATCTTGTTTGGTAAAATGAACACCGATGCAAAGTTTCAGCAACTCAACGATCAGAGTAGTTTTATGTCACATCAGTACTCAGCTGAGGTGCATCAGCACATGTATTTACTGTAAACTTGTGTTGTCGGATTAATCTGCAGTTCACCGTTTAACGCTCATGATCCTCCGAACAGAAACTCTCAGTCCTGCTGTGTGTTTCGCTCCGTTAACCAAACACACTGCTGTACTCTGCTGCTCGCAGGGTGCTAACGGCTAACAGCTGACTAGCTCTCCTCCTGCACAGCTCGGTGCAGATTCGCAGCCCCTCCTGGTTTAACCAACACAACATGTTTGCGAGGTCCTGCAGGCGAGCTGGTTGTTGCAGAGGTGCACAGGGGCAGGTACGGAGCAGCCACGATCACGTTTACATTAGAAACAGCGAGAGGCGATGTGCTTGGTTCAGTTTTTCTGCTGTTTCACTGCGACATTAAAGCATGTTAGCTGCTTGTAGAGAAACGCTCTCGTGTATTTTGTGTCATCAGCTTTTGATAAATACTATTAAAAAATCCTAAATTGGTAATTTATGGCCTTGGAGGATTTACTCGGGCACATCCTTTTAATCTGTATTATTTAAAAAAATAAAATAAATAAAACTTAGAGATCTCCAGTTTTGACAAACCGGTGATGAGAAGTGAAAGATGGCTCATTTGCTCTTTTCCAGTTTCTGTGTTCTTACGTAATCAAACTGCAGTAAATGAGCGGAGGACGAGGCTGAGCGAACATTATGTGATTCGTCACCATGAATGCTTCAGTCACACACACACACACACACACACACACACACACACACACACACACACAGACTCAGGCTGAAGCAGAAATGTAATATCCTGCAGTTGATCTGTTAATGGCTGCAGGTCCTGTGAGCAGAAACATAAACGGGTTCTTCCACATGCACACAGCGAAGTCTGTCTACAGAATCAGCCTGTTAAAACCCTCAGCGGGGCAACGGGGGGGGGGGACAAGGGAGGAAGATGGAAACAATTAGGAACGTGCAGATGAACGGCTGATTAGCAGAGAGGATGGATTCAGTTTGGAAAAGCAGATATGTGGCTTCACCTTCTGCAGGCCACACCGGAGCTGGATGGAGGCCTGTGTGTGTGTGTGTGTGTGTGTGTGTTAGTGCAAGTGTGTGTGTGTGTGTGTGTGTGAACTAGAGTGGGTTTACTTCTACTGACAGTCAAACAGTGATGGAACATCTATCCACATGTATTTTCCTAAGGAGAAGAGCTGATAATGCTGATGGATGTAGTTAATTTTGCCTCGAGGCGTCCTCACAGTTTAACTATACATTCACACACACACACACACACACACACACACACACACACACACACAGAAGAAGAAGTGTGGCACTCTTTCTCAGGCAACGCCAAACTCAAAACATGTTCCAAATCAGAGAAGCTGCCAATTCCAGCTTTTTCTGTTGCTGCTGCCATAACGTGTGTTTCCATACACACACAC
The DNA here is from genome assembly GCA_029814665.1 of Acanthurus lineatus. NCBI lineage: Eukaryota > Metazoa > Chordata > Actinopteri > Acanthuriformes > Acanthuridae > Acanthurus > Acanthurus lineatus. Next base: position 27,201,087 of record JAPZDV010000021.1, on the reverse strand, counting down.
ACTCCAGTTTAGATGGATTTTCGATTTGAACTCGCTCAAACCTGAGAGGAAATTCTAAAAATGTAAAGAAAAAAATGTATTACTCTAAAAGTTTTTTACTCTTTTAATGAAGTCATCTTCAAACACCTCAATACTGATGCTGTGATGTTTTATGGACGACCACCAGTGGATGTAAAGACTGAGAGAACGAAGGCAAATATAAAAAGGTCAGATCAGAGAATTTCATCATTTTAATGTAAAACAGCTTTTTAAAAAAGGAAAAGACAACACTTATTCAAAAAACCCTTTAAAACAAGTAGATTTAAGTAAACTTCTGATCCGGATCAGAGCATCAGACTCCTGGACGATGCTGGATCAGACTGGTCCCAGTTCAACTTTGACTCAGTTCAGGTATTTAATTTTTCCCACAAACACATCATAACTGTATGTAGAGCATGTAACAGCCCCCCCCTACACACACACACACACACACACACACACACACACACACATACATCCTCCCAACCCTGTGGCGGATTAAGCAGGGAGCCAGCTGTACTGATGGGGGATGCGGGGTGAGGAGGGGGTGGACATGCTGCCATCGGCCTCTCCAAGGTGACCCCTGGCAAAAGCTGGCATCACATCTGTAGCCGAGCTCGGCCCGTCCTGACCGCCATCAGGCAGCACCAGGCTCCTCGCTGCCCCCACTGCCCTCCACGCCGCCCGGCTGGCAGCCAGGAGAGAGGGACCTCCTGCTGCATGAGGAGGGGGGAGGTGCGAGGAGCAGGCGGGGTAGCAACCGTGTTTAAAGATGAGAGAGTTGATCATCATAAAACCAATGATGATGATGTCACACGGACACGGCAGCCGTGGTGACGGGCGACCAAAACTCTTTATCAGAAATCAAGTCTGATGTTTTTTAACTGAAACTTGGTGAATCTGATGAAAACATCAGATTTTAAAAAACACGCCGACATTAATGTGAGACAAACTTGTTTTGTTCACCAACGAGCCGACAGAAAACTGACTGATCGCACTGAAGGAGGCTGGAAATCCCTCCGCCCATCACTACACTTCCTCTCCTGAAAAACACACTCAGGTCTGACTGCAGAGATCGCAGGAGGAAGGAGGAGAAGTTCGGAGCATTCAGCGTGTTCGGCGAGCACGAACGCAGCTTTACAAAAAGCGCTGGACGAACCTGACGTCCATATGCTTGAGCCGGCCTGAACCACACTGTGTCCTTACTGTGAGGCTGCGAGAGGACGCGACCATCGACCTCCTGCTCCCACATCCACCACCCTGACCTCCACACACTCACTGCCCCACCTGCTACAAAAAGGACAAACTACTTCCTGTATTAACATTGAAAGTTGGCACTAGATAGCTTTAATAATAACATGAGTCCTGTGGATTCTGGCTGCAGGAAAACAGAACGAGGCTGCAAGAGGAGAACAGGAGATGTTGGAGGTGTCGAGGTGAGAAGAGTGTTGATCCTGTGTGGCTCAAAGTAAGGACATAGTTTACTCTGCCTGCATCTTAAGCTGGAGTAAAATTACATTTTTAGGTGGAAAACAACTTCAGGATTTTGTGTTTATCCTGAAAATCAAAGTCCGTCCCTTCGGTCATAATTTGACTCCTGAGCAGCTCAAAACTCTTCGCCTGCTGGGACAGAAATCCTGTTTTCAGTGAAGGAAGCAGATCTGAAAAAACCTTAAAGAAAGCCTGCAGATTCAGTTCTGTTTGTCCCCCCTTGAACCCCCTCAAGGACCCCTGGAGGTCCTGGGACCCCATGTTGAGCCCCACCAGTTTAAAGGAATGGAGAGGACAAACTCCCCAGTGAGTACTGCATCCTGTGTGTGTTTGTGAGTGTGTTTGTGTGCAGGGAAAGGGGGCGGACCAGGCCCCTCGATGCCCCTGCCAGCTGTTCATCCTGGCCCCCCCTGGGGTAGGGGTGGTGCGGGTGGGTGTGGGGTCAGTGGATCCCCCTGTTGGAGGTGTTGGCACAACACAGCGACAGGCTCGGCGGGGTCGGCCGGCGCCCCGGACCGGACAGCCGTAAGTAATGGGGTCCTCCACGCACACAGGCACCGCTCTGAATCAACTTAATTCGGAAAGGTGTGTGTGAGTGTGTGTGTGTGTGTGTGAGTGTGGGTTTGGGGGGGGGGCAGACCTGAGAGTTTGTACACACGCTGATAAAAAGGTGATCACTCCACGTTGCTGCTAATGAAGGAGTCCTTGGAGGTGGATGCTGACAAACGCTCCTTCACATCCTGTTTTTTCCGGTCGCTGTTAAACGGCTCTGATGTCCGAACATATGGTGCCGCCGCGACACCGTTTCAGCAGCTCACTCCTCTCAAAACAACTCCACGCTCATTAATTTGTCTTTACAAGGAGGATAAAATATGGAGCTGAGGTTTCTTTAATTAGTAGCTACACTGATCTTGCTCCTCGACAACTTTCCTGCTCTGGTTCTTTGTTTTGTCTCTGCTGCTGCAAGAAACTTAATGATTCTCCTCGATATTGTCTTCATGAAAAAGTGAAAAGAAGGAAACCAAAACTCTGTAAACTCTGCCAGTTTTCGTTTTCGACAACTCTGTGCAAACTCACACAACCGTGTCTCTTCACAGTACTGCAGTTAGTTTAAGTTCAACACTAGCCAGGTTTACATGCAGACTTTTTTTCATTCTGATTGAAATCATTCCGATTGAAGAGTTCAGGTCAACTGTTTACA
>JAPZDV010000021.1:27181984-27196520 GCA_029814665.1 Acanthurus lineatus | reverse complement strand
ACATGATAAAATTTTACTTTTGATCGGTTTGGGAAAAGGAATATTCTACCCCTGTGAAACCGAATGAAATTCCATTCAGTTTAGGCCTGTTTATTCTGATTTAGGTGTTTATATGGAACATTTTTATTCGGTTTGGGCTTCTAACCCGATTCTAATCAGAATATTAGGCTCCATGTAAACCAAGCTACTGATTTGGAGTCATTCTGAGTTAACTCACTTCTTGTCATTTATTTCTTACTCTTATTATTTTAAATTTTCTCTCTCTGAACATGTCTGTCTTTTTTAATTTTTGCCGTCCTGTCGGCCTGTCTGACGTGGAGCCTGTTTCTGAGGCCTGTGACGGCCTGACGGAGCTCTGCTCTGTAATCACACGGCTGATGATATGCAAACATCTGGCCGCTGCACATAATCCCTCCACGTCTGATCGCTGGGAACTAAGTAGCACTCTTGATTTTATCTCCATTTGTCTAATTGTTTAATCACTCAGATTGCCATTAAGGCATTAATGGCTTAAAATGCTTCCCACATCATCGTGGTTCAGCCGCTGTGGAAGGTTTTAACGTGATTAAAGGGACGTTCCGCAGCGTTTTACAGCGTTTTACAGCGTTTTACAGCAGGCCTCATCTGAAGCTGCTGTAGGAAATGAACAAGCTTCACTCAAGCATTTGGATGAACACGTGTAACGTTCATGTGTTCACAGTGTAAACACACACACACCTGTTACCCTGAGCCACACACTCATTCATTTTCTCTGAACGAATGAAGGACTGAACCTGTTGAACTCATGAAACTCCTGAACACATCTGAAGAAATAAACAACTTATCTTATTTGATGTTTTGGTGGAAATTTCAGAGCATCAATCCTCCTGGAGACAAAAAAGGAGCTTTATACATTTTTGACAGTAAATACAGGAAGAAGGAGCATCTTGAGTATTTTATTTTATTTCTTAAAGCAAACACAGAACAAAACAAAAAGCTCTCGAGTTAAAATCTTGCCAACTTGACTTCTGATTAATTTGGGACTTTTTGTTCTGTCATTATGTTTCCACAGAAAGTAAAATATCCGAGACAAAACTGAATCCTATTAACGTACGACTGCTGAGACACATTGTTGTGGTTTTCAGGAGCATGGTGGGGTTGGCTGAGTTACAGCACGAGTGATATTTACGGAGAAAAAAAAAGAAAAAAAAGCCAAAATCCATTTCTGCCAATCGAGTAAACAGCAAACAGCCGAGGCTGCTTCCCTTTAACTGAAGACTGACACCTCTGCTGGCAGCCAAACGGCAAATGGCTGGAGACCAAGAACCGTGTGGCACGCAGAAAAAGATCACTCCTGAGCACACACACACACACACACACACACACACACACACACCACACACACACAGCCCAAATACCAGATGGCGTTTCTGGATTCTGTTTCCATTTTTTTCTGTTACAATCACAAAAGAGCGAGTGTGTAAAACCACAGACACAAACTAACAACACTCACACACTGCAGCTACAAACACGCACAAGACATTTTATTTTCTGAGCACACATGTTGGACAAAGACGCTGCTGAAATCTGTTTCTGTTTATATTCACAGTTCTTACTCCTCCAGAGCTGAATCCTGGTTTTATGTCGGTCAGTTTCAGACTGAAATCCTGCCGGACTCGCAGCTGGACTCTGACTGGCTCCTGAAATCCATCCAGCATGCAGGCCGGCGTGCAGCATCTGAAGCTTTCACAGAGGACGTTTATTCCCTTCAACCAGAGAAGCTGCTTCAGTCGGTTAATCGGACAAACACGTGCAGCTCGAGAGCCTGGTGGGGAACTCCATGTCACTGATCATCTAAAGAGTTCATGAGAACCTCACAGCACTGGACTCTTCAGAGAAACTTAAGAGAAATTGGTGTATTAGTTCTGTTTTTGTGGTTTTGTCCATTATTGTTTAAAGTGAAGCTGAAACCTCCAGATTCTGTTTCAGAGCTCATTCATTTAACAGAAGTAATTCTGCTGTTTATCGACTCAAACTTTGGTGGAATAACGTCGAGCTTCTACGTCACAGAAACAACAAACACTTCAGGAAACTGCTGCTCCTCCCACGTCACAGATTTATGTCCGACAATGGAGACAGTTTGTAGTTTCTGAGCACACACACACACACACACACACACACACACACACACACACACACGGTAAACCAGTATAGCTGATACCAATCCTCAAATGGCAAAGAGCCACAACACACAGCAGAAACAAACAATGTTCACTTTGTTTAACAGAGATCCATCAGGTCCACGCGGGGAGGAGGGGGGGGCACTGTGTTTAACTGTATAGCCACTCAGCTCACACACCTGCCAGGTGATATTCTATATTTTTCTTCATGCACAGACTCACAACAACGATGAATGTTTCTACTAACAAGTGTGTGTGTTTGTGTGTGTGAACTCCAGTTTGTCCAAAAAACTATTAAAAACAATCAGTGAGACACACTGTCGCTCTGACTGACATGTTCCTCCATCACCATGAACACACACACACACACACTGCAGTTTACTGAGACTGTGTTATTCTGACTTTGACTCCTGTTTGTCTGACAAAAAGCACCGTGAGGAAACAACTGAACCTCTTTAAACATGTTTGTGAGGAGTTTTCAGAGATTTATGTTTCAGAAGGAACCAACGAGCTCAAAGCTGAAAGTCACAAAGAGAAAGTCAGTAAGAATTTTTAGAAAATGGCTCTAGTGACTATCTCCTAACAGTTTGGGGGTGGGACGGGGTCTTTCAGGGATATTATCATTATAATCATCATCACCATCATCATCACTGTCCTATTGTTTCTGCTCCCAGCAGGACATCCACCACACACACAAAACAACAACTGACTGGCCTGAAGAAGGAGCAGCTGTCTTGGCTGGTAGCCATGTTTCTCCAGGGAAGAACAGACATGAAGCAGGAGGCAGAGGAGGAGGAGGAGGAGGAGGAGGAGGACACAGAGGGGGCGATGAAGAGGAGGAAGAGGGGTGACAGTGAAGAGGATGAGGAAAGAGTTTGAGATAGATGAGGAGAATGACAAAAGAAGACAAGAGGAGGAGAAGGTGGAGAAAGTGGAGAAGGACTGAACGGAAGAGATGAGATGGAGATGGAAAAACAGAAGCAGCAGGAAGAAGGACGAAAGCCTCTCTGCCCCGAGTCTCTGACGTAATTACAGGAAAAACTCCCAAAGTAGAGAAACCAAAACAGAAAATGTTCTACGGAGGTTAAAGGTCATGAGTTCGACATTTCCCTCAAAGTATAAATGATTATTAAATCTTATAATAACACTGAATATAACAGTAATCTACAAACTGTTGCTGAAATCTCTCTCATTTACTCTGATGGAATTTCCAGTTTGATGTCAACATCAAAGTCCCATTTATAAAAAAGATCATTCTGAATACATCAAACTTGATGATTGTTAATACAACAGAGTCCAAAGATAAAAAGACATGGATGTCTCATCACAGTAAAACTATGCCGGTCAATTTTATCAATCCGGCATGTGACTGATAAAACACTGCAAAGTGAATCTGTGTTTCTCTGACATGGCTAATCTGCTGTGAGTTCTCTTATATGAATGTCCCACCTGTGCAAACTTTAAAATACCCTGCTGCCAGAGTCTGAAAACAGGCCGTCTTGATTTAAACCTTAATTCAAACTGTTCAGACACAGTATTCTGAGTATGCTGGACATACATTTTTAAGAAATATTAATCTTCTGCAAAATCCTCAAACAGTCGGTGTCAAACAAACACAAAATCTCAGTCTCTTTTTACATTTTTTTAACAATTTTATGAACAAAAAGGAAGCTAAAACAAAGATTATAGTTTAAAGGTCTGGTGTGTAGGATTTAGTGCCATCTAGTGATGAAATTGCGGACTGCATGTGCCTGAATATCCTTCGGTGCAACATGGTGGATCTGTGTGGAAGCAAACACGCTCCCTCTGGTAACAACACTATGGTTCCTATATTCAGGTGATTACACACAGATGAAACATAAATATAAATATTATGTTCTATTTCTGACATATTCTATAGATAGATTCCTCTAATGCTCCACACTAGACCTTTAGGCCTCGTCTGTTACTTCTAATTTGAGAGTTTTCACATCCATTTCGATCATCAGAGCAAACAAAATGAGTCCTGCCGTATGTAAATAAGGCTCAGTGCAGGTGGGGAACGCAGACGCAGAATTCAGCATCGTTCCTGCCCCCCCTCATCCGCCTGGACTGACTCCAGACCAGTTTGTCTGTTTTATAACACAAAGCTCCTCCAGCTTTTGCTCCATCTCTGCTGTTCAGCAGCCAGAGAGAGAAGCTGCTGCCAACGCCACCAGCAGGAAGAGAAAACTGCTCCTCTGCTGCAGCTGTGCAGATGTTCACCGCTCAGATTTCACCTGCTCGCCGCTTCATTCAGGTTTACCGAGGAATCCGAGTCTAAAAATCATTCTGTAAGGTCCTGCAAAGCTTCATCTGTGTTCTGACAGGTCCAGGATGTGATTACTTCAAGCAGGGGGGGACATGTAGCTCAACTCCATCAAAAGACAGAAAAGAAAAAACACCTTTGAGTCTGGACAGCAGAGTTTCATCGACCCTGTCCACTTACTTAAAGGAACCAGGTCTTACAAGGTGTGCTGACCTCTACGCAGCTGACCAATCACAGCCTGATGTAATTTTTCAAGCTGTATTTTTTATTTTTGTTTTAAAAAAGTCACAGAAATGGTTTATCCCCCTCCCCATCCTGTGTTGGACAGGTGTAGAGGGGCTCTGCAGCTCCTCAGAGAAGGTGCACGAAGCAGCTTTATGACGAGACGGTTTTTCACAGTTTAATGTGAAAGAACTCGTCCATCCTGCAAAGAGACCCGACCACGACCACAACCCCCCCCCATCAGTGATTCAGATCACTGCAAAGCTAAACTATGACTGTACAAACTCAGCAGTCAGAATCGTCCTTTAAGGCCGAGGCCGTGTCTCAGCTCGGCTGGATTTCTCTGCACTCGCCTCGGGCTCAGCTTTCCCCCCCTAAATCCAGCAGCACAGCAGCGGATATTACAGCCTGGAGCTTCGGTTCACTTATTGGACCGAAAAAAAAAAAGGCTCTGTTTAGTATGAAAGGGAGAAGCAGCCCACAGCACCTGGTGCCACAGCCATGGCTTTTATGGAGAGAAAGTGAGGAGGAGATCAACTCTGAAACCTCTGAAATGTCAACTCCATCGTTTGTTTACGGGGCCTGAAAACGTCTCAAAGCTCCGTGTATTTACTTATCACAGCACTAAGGTGTGTGAAGCACCCCGCTTTTATCAGCCTCTTATATCATAACCATGTCCAAAAAAAATAAACATACAATTTTAAAAAAAGGAAAGACAAAGAAAAAGTGAGAGAAGAGAAAAAGAAAAAAATGGAAAAAGAAGAAATGGAAAGATTTATGAAAGAGAGAACAGAAACAGATGAAAGTAAAGATACAATGAAAAGAGAGCAAAGGAAAGATTGAGGAAAAGAGGACAGAAAGAGCTTTTATATCACAGCAAAGGATGCATGAGGAGAGAGGAAAGGAAGGATGGAAGGAAAGGTAAAAGGTGAGCAGAGGAGTGAGTCATGTCCGTTGGTTTGTGACAGCCTGAGACGCACCAGGAGCTCGAGGACTCAATGTGTCCTCACACTTTCCACACCACGGGATGACCACAGGAGGACGAGAGACTGCCAGGATGAATGGACAGAAAGGGAGAGAGAGAGAGGGAGAGAGAGAGAGAGAGAGGGAGAGAGAGAGAGAGAGAGAGAGAGCTGGGCGAGCGAGCATGCAGTGCTCAGGAAGTTCAAGCAGACAATTCTAATCCCCCAATTTCCTCCTCTCTAATCATCTCTACTCTGCTCATGGCCGTCTCCAAATTGGAAACATCTTCTGCACAATATGACACTCCCCCTATAACACACACACACACACACTCTCACCTACACACACACATACACACACACACAGATATAACCTTCCTGTGCCGTCTCACTGTGGACTCTGTGGTGCTGAAAAGGTAGAACTGGTGTGAAAATGTGAGTCATTTCCATCATCTGACTGGAACTATGAGTAACAACAAGGTCACATCCTTCAGTAGAGGAGCAGCCGTCACATTTCTGTCTAATCAAAGAGGGGGATGTCACTTTATCCATCTGTGTCCAGTGTACCGTAAGAAGACATGTCCAAGAAATGTTTACACTAGCTTAGCTCAAGACAGGAAGCAGGAGGAAACTGTTAGCTTAGCTCCATCACAGGAGAGAAGATCCACCTTCCATCCACTCCTCGTCCGTCTGACCGACACTCTGAATGCTCTTTGTGTTGAAACAGAAACAGAGAAGAAGACGTGGTTTTAGCAGCAGCAGTGACTGCAAACAACATCTCTTAACTCCTGAACTCATGGTGGGTTTGACACATTCGAGCCTTGACCGGCTTTAAGCTAAAACAGACAAAGTTTCAAACCCAGTTTGTCATGAGCGAACAGTCAAACTCTCAGCTGCGTTTGGTTCTCCAGTATTCGTTAATCTTTATTAACTTAGCTTACGGCAGGCTAATAAGATGGAGGACACGATCCAATGACATACATTTGTCACAGAATTTCTTCAATATATACAATTATTACATCTCGGTTTAGCAACTTAGGCCTTGAAACTAAGACAAATTCTCCTTCACAGTGAAAATAAAGTGAGCAAAGCTTGAGGAGCCTCATTTAGACCAAATCAAGCACTGCGGTAAAACCACCTGTTTTTAGGTTGATTGCAGGTAAATGTGAAACAGAAAGTTGGCAGAAAGTTGAAGTCAACTTGTGGAGGAACAAGGTCTGACTCTAAGCTGCTACGGCCTGGTCAGCTGATCGGCTTTTTAGACCTGAACAACCATGGTGATCTGCTGACGGACCAAAACTCCCATAACTCCACACAAACACCTGATCTCGCCTGAGCAGACGCCATGTTTTTCAGTCTTCAGTCTCACCGTAGAGATTTCTACACAAGCTGAAGCATTTTACAAACTGTAGGTTATTTTCTGTCTCTTGCTGAACTACACTCAGTACTGTGCCTGAATGCATCACGTGCTGCTGCGTCCTGTACAGACTCGGTGTTACAGGTGAAGCCTCAGACCCGACAGGTAGGCTGTTAGTGGAGGCTGGTGTGGGAGAGCTGCTCCTCAGGTGAACCGGACTGTATTATCTTTTTTTTTTTTTTTTTGCAATGAACATTTTTATTGACGTTTACACACAAATAATGCGGACAGGAAGCCATCAGGCCAGAGCTTTACTCCCTCCTAGATAATAAAGAAAAACAAAATGGAGTCTAGAAAAACAAACAACAACAACAAAAAAAACCAAACCAAACAAACAAGAACACAGACCACCACACTGATATTCTCAACAGATAAGCAGTATAAATCACTGATAGCGGACTGTGTTATCTTGCAGCATCCTCATCATTCTTGGTGAAATGTTTTGGTGTCTGCTTGGATAAATCCAAACATGTAAAGGCTAAACAGTACGGCTGCCCTTCCTTTTTTTTACTCTACTGTTTGGACATTTTGAGACAAGACTGGGTCTGACTTTCATCCATGTTGAGGTTGTCACCCTGGTTCAGGTCTTCAGTTCTCTTCAGTGGTCAGTTTCAGGTTATCTTCAGCCTCTTATGTCCACGGTACATCCGGTGTCTGTGTCTCCTCATCTGATTTCTGCTCTGCTTCTTTTTTCTCAGTTTTCCTTCACCGGGCTTGTTAATGCTGCTTTATAACTCTGTGTGTCAGACTCCCTGAGCAGTCCGATCCTCCTCTGAGAGTCCGGCTAATGAACTGGACCTCACACAGACCACAAACACAGAGCCGAGCCGCCGTCAGGCCGCTACGATCTGCTGATTCACAGCCGAGTGTCGCCTCAGACTCTGACTGCAGACATACGAGTAAAACCAGGAGTGATTCTTCACAAGTAACACAAGTCATCCATCCATCTTTCCATCCATCCACTCATCTCAACATCCTTTTTTTTAAATTAAGAAACCTCATGCTTCTTTTGTCTCTTTTAACTTATTTCAACATGTGATGGTCAATTTCTGATCTTCAACAATATACAAGGTTTTATCACATAAACTTGGACATCAAACTTTGCTTCTGACAGTCAGAATTCAAACAACCACATGAAGTTACCTGTCGGGTGAATAAACACAGTTTTAAGTACTTCAACAAACAGAAAGTACTATCAGGATACTATAACTGACTTTATACACGTCACATCCAAAAATTCTACATGACAAGCTTCATTTGAAGGAGCATGAAATATTGTTTTCTTCTCAGATAAAAAACTGATTAGAAGCACGGTGTGTCGCCTGTTTAACATAAAAACTGACTGGAGAAAAACTGTACAACAGCTAAAAAAGATGCTGTTCTTTTATTGCACTGAACAATTAATCAAAAACTCATTCGTACTCTAGTTCTTGGTACTTGATATTAACTGTTATTATTCCAGTATTTGTTCTGCGTATCTTTTAGGAGTGACCCCAAATAGTAAACTACTAGATTCAAACTAAAGAGTTTGATTCAAAGTCAGATTTCACAGTAAAAGTGTCGCAGTGCCGTGAAAATGTGGCTGTGAAAAAAAGACTCATTCAATCTGGGAAATATGGAGATGAATGTCTGGTTTCACATAGAACTGCCTGGCTTTTCCCCATGTGTTATGTCCTCGGTTATCTTGGTATATATATATGAGCTTCAGTTTATCAATAGCTTAAAAAAAATTAATAATAATATAAAGGCTTTCAGTACATGTGAATAAATACCAATGGTAGACTGACACCTGCAGCAAAAACAAAACGTCTGTCACCTCATAAAGAGAGACGCTGCGTGGATTTACACAAGGCAAAGCAGCTTGACTTCATTATTTAAATCTCCCCAAAACTCCAGTGAGGATCTGATGCTATCAGTTATCATTCTCACAAAGTCCAGGTTCATACAGTAAAACTGTTCGGAGAAAAGCAGCCGTTCTGAAAAACCCTGAGCTTCAGCAGAGCTGTCAAACTTTTAGCTTGACAGCTTGTGTTTGTCTGTGTTTCCTCCATCCTGTCAGCTTTAAAACTACAGTTTGTAGTTAAAAAAGCATCTTGCAAGTTCATAGGAAACACAGCCATCAGGCACTGACGGAGGTGGAGTAAATGTCCATACGGTGGTGGGTGGATGATTTCTACACTCATGCAGATTCAGGTGTCACATTATTATTGGAGAGGAAAGCCAAAGAGAATAGAAAACAGTGACAATCCTGAATTAATTAAGTTTTGGTCAACATAAATAAACCTTTAAGCCACACAGTGAAACATTAGCCTGAATGAAATCACAGACTTTTAAATACTTGAATAAGACAACTACATATTTGCAAAATTAAGCAAATGCCAAAAATTTTTAAAAATAAATAACATAAAATTACAAACAATTTCTATCTAGTTATTAATTTAACGTGCAAAGATAAATTCACACGCAACAACACGCTGAAAAAATCCAATGTGCATAAAATAAATAAACTTCTGTGCATAAAATGCATAAAAGAGATGTGTTGTGGGTGTTTTTTATGTGTGTGTGTTTTATATGTGTGTGTGTGTGTGTGTATACGGGGGGTGGGAGCGATCTGTTCACTGACAAACGGATTATGGGGCCATCACTTATAGTGCGGCAGAAATCCTGTTAACCCCTGCGGTTAGCGAACATCAGCTGGGCTCGCTGGTCCATCACAAACCTTCAGTTGCATTCTTTCACATTAAGACGCAGCAGGTTTTAAAGTGTTTACAGTTTTATCTGCTGAAACACAGAGGAGCTCCCATCAGATGACATGACGGTCGGATATGTTTAGACCTGTTTGTGTGTTTAATAAAAAAAGCACATTAAATAAATGTTATTTTATAAGACTGAAAATGTCCATTGACCTCACACTCAAGAAGCACTTCAAGACGAATACTGGCCGATGATCATTCCCAACTATTCAACCATCATTTTACCCCCCCATGCACTAAAGCATGCATGCACACACACATAAAGATAGAAAGAGGGTGAATGAAAGAGCATTTTTCAGGTTTTTAGCAGTTTGTCACTTTGCTTTGGTCTGCACTTTGTTGTATTTGTTGCTGTGTATGAAATGACGGGGATCAGAGGGAAGTGATGTCCATGAATCTGTGTTCGGAAGGTTTTCCGACACTGTCAACCAAGTGTGCAGCTTGTTTGTATTATCATCTAACAGCTTTTTCTTCAGTTTCTTGTAATTTTCTTTTTGACGGGACAGTGAAGTACATTTTAGACCACATCTGTGTGATGATGGCTGTTGTTTGTGTAGCTCACTGATCGTCAAACTAACTCGGTCTGGTGTTGATCGGTGGTTTGGACTCCTCCTCCTGCCGGGCACCTCACTCTCAAATGTCTGTGCAGCTTCAGACATGTGATTTCCAGCTGAACCCGACAGAGTTTAAACTGCACATCTTTTTTATCTGCTTTTTTAAAGTTGATCCACAAAGAACTTCTTGACCGCTGCAGAAGTCTCTGCTCCTTTCTCCTTTTTCTAAACTGGCATCCTGCTGATCTTACTGTGTGGTGCAAATGTCACACACTTGCCAAATATGTTATACTGCCGCCTGGTAATGACCAGATACAATGTAGTGCCAATTTATTACCACAAAATATTCTATTTCTTAAATTCTAAATGTTGATTTAAAAATTCAAAAATGATCACCTCTAACTGGGCCCTGAACAAGCTAAGAAACACAGTCTGGTTAAATTAACTGTTTTTGAATTTTATTTTAAAACATTTTCTCCTCTGCTGGTTGTTGTTTACTGTCTTGATGTTGGTGTTTTATTTTTTAACTTCACATGGTTACATTAAATGTTAATAAGATCTGATTACACTGGAGTGTGTTGGTGTGTTTACTGTGGCGGAGCTGCAGCCGAGGCGTCAGCATGGAAGCTGGTTTCATAGCCGTTTACTGTAATCCTGAAGACACAATATATACAAACTGGCGATGATTCAACTGTAATTATAATTAGTTTCATTTTAATATAATTGTACTGGATGTTCAGTGAAGCAGAGAGGCAGGAAACTACGTGGAATGTAAACGTTAAGGTTAGTTGACATAAACAGGACGTACGGAAAATGAAATGTTATAAACTGAACCTCTGAGGAAATGCAGAAAAAAAAATTGCAGAAAATACGAAAATTTGTATCTTGAGAATAAATTTATCAAAAAAAAATATGTGGCTTATCTGGGTGATGAAAAACATGCATTTATGTATTTATAGATAGCTGATCATCTTTGTATGAATACAATTAATTAAAATCTACTGCTTTTAAAAAAATAAAAAATTATGTTATGACACAAATACTGCAAATAATACTGATTCTAGACAGCAGAGAGATTTAAAGAATTTAAAACTTTTAATGATTTTAATTATGTTTAAATAGTGCTCACTCATACTTCAATAGCTTTAAATGTATCATGTCCTGAATTCAAAAGGTTTCTATGACAAATTACTTCTATTTTTTATACCCCCTTTAATATTTATATAAATGTATTGACAAAAGAAGATAAGTAAAACCATCAAACAGCAGTTTTTACCACAAATTGCGGAATTATAAAATATTTAAATATGAATGAGATTAACAACTAAAATCCATTATGACACCAAATTAAAAAACTGATCTGTTTCCCTGAAATGACCTGACAGAAATCATCTGGAATCATCACAGCTGCTTTTCAAATTTTAAGCAGATAATCCTCTTTGTGCTTTCAGCCACTTTAACCTTTTCGGCTGCCTCAGACTCTGAGGTTGAAGCCCGGGCGGATTTATGTCCGACTAATTACGCCACTATAATCTTTTAGCAGAGACGCATCAGTAACATCACAATAATGCAAACTCTTTTTTTCACATGTTTATATCCTACTGATCAAAAGTTTAGTTAATTAAAGAGAGAGAAGATTTTTTTCATTCTGTGAGAAAGTCATTGTCCTAAATTTTTTTGTTTATTCTGTTTCTTAAGGTATGTAGATCACACTATACTTGCAAAAAACGTGGGCTGCATAAAAAATTATAGAATTATTTTTTAATTACAATATTTTATTTGCATTTTACATTATTTTATTACAATGTTTTATTTGCTTTTTATTCAAAAAGTCCTTCATTTTAATGTTATAAGTATAATTATATATAACCTGAACAATTTGATTCATTTGGAACAGGCTACTTAAATTCCACACTGGTGAAAAAACAAACTAATTAAAAAGGATATTTAAAAAAAAATTTTTTTTAACTATTAATATATATATAGTAACTTTTTTTTAAACACCAAGAGCATTGGTGTATACATTTTAGTGGATTTAATGTAAAATTTAAAACAAGGCTGTTAAGTCAAAAGTTAAGTTGGGTTTTTTTGTCCAAACCTGTGATGTGTTAAATTCTACAGACAGAAAATCTTCATTTCAGCAGTTAGAATTTAATATAATTCCAGTTTTTAGACACACTGTAAAATAATGTTAAAAACTAATTAAGTTTACGACAACAATTCAGTGAGAAAACAGCTGCTGATCATATAAATTTCAATCCATACAAACAAACCAATCACCAAACAATCTTTTTACTCAATAATGGCACAACAAAAATGTCAACAAAAAAACAAGCTGTGTGTCGTAAACCGGCGGGATTATGAGACTGTTTACCATCAGATATAAAACCACATTTAAAGAAAGTGAATCAACAAACAAACTGATCGTTTGAAAGCTGAATTTCTGCTCCGACTGAGCCGTCCGGCACATTCGTACACACACTGGGAAACACAACTCTCCCACCCACCCACAAAGCTTCTACACACACACACACTCCTCCAACCCGGAGCAGACAGCCACAGCGGCCGGCAGGGTAAAAATCCTCCCATCTACATCCACGGGCTGCCTGCCGCCGCCGCCGCCGTCCTCCTGCTGCTGGTGGGCTTGATGGTGAAAGGGTGTGTGTGTGTGCATGTGTGTGAGAGAGTGTGTGTATTTGTGTGTGTGTGTGTTCAGGGGACAGGGGGTTGATGGTTTTGGTTTGACCGTGAGGAATTCACAAAGTTCATGGTCCTGTTACGGAGAGGATAAAGCCGCCTTTGTCTGTTTGGCAATACAACTCTTTTTATTCAGGCTAGATGAGAGAGGGAGAACCTGCAGCGGTAAAACTCCGCGTCCGTCCACCGAAAACTGACCACACCTTGATCCACACGGAGCTAACGGTGGTTAAAATAGTGTTAAACGTTGTGGAGAATAATGAGCTGTCCTCTAATGAACTCTCTGAGCTCTTTCATCTCTCTGGCTCATTTGGATGAGTCGGCCACAATAGACTATTGTGAACCACCAAAACTCCCCCGAACCCCCTCCTCTTCTCTCAGCGGAGTCACCAAACTCCCCTCAACCCCCGTCCGTCTGCCAGTCTCTCTCTGCTCGGACTTTACCCCCCCCACCCCCCCATTCTCACAGCCACCACAGTAGAGAGGGGGGTGTCAAAGGTCGGCTGGCCTCGCTGACCACAACAAGCTGCTAAATGTGGCCCTGGCGCTGCAGTCGGAGACCCAGCATGTCCCGGGACACCATCGCTGAGATGGGTGCAAGTGTGAGGGAGGTGGGGGTGCTTGTTCCCTAGTGCGATGTAATTGCCACAGCGGCAGTGATGTGTCAGAGCTCAGGAGCCGTGCGCGATGTTCCGCTATTTCTCAGAGACCGAACAGAAACAAAGCAGGACTTTCTGTCTGTTTTTTACAGAAGTTTCCTCCTAATTAGATGGAACGAGAGAGGGATGACGAGAGGAGCCTCGGCGTCACGAAAGCAGAAGGGAGGAACAAACCCCCGGCCGCGGACGCAGACCTGAGCTGGCAGCCGTCCGCTAACGGGACACCGCGGAGACAAGAGAGGGGAGCACAGCGAGGGGGGGCGGCAAACGGGACGCTGACAGATAAAAACAACAAACAGTCCGAGTGGGTCATAAATCAAGGAGCGTTTTGGAAATAAAACACGAAGCTGCTGTGTGCTGTTTCGCAAAGCTCGACCACAAGAAGAAGAAGGAGGAAAAAAGAAAAAAGGAGGAGGAGGAGGAGGGAATTTTTCTTTTGGTTGAAGAAAAAGGGAGGAAGGAGAAGAAAGACCCTAAAAAAAAAAAAAAAAAGAAAATTTTGTGCCAACTTACCATCCACCAGGTCCTGGCTGAGATGTCGTAGCAGAGCTGCCATTTGATGGAGCCTTCCGAGGTTTTCCCTGCCATTACGCTGTCAGCAAGCTTCATCTGATGCGAGTGCGCTCACCGGAGATAAGACACCTAATTGAGAAAACATTTGCACTGGCATGTTGGGCAACATGTAGCCCGCTCCATACCATATGGAATCATGGGTAAAAAAAAAAAAAAAAAAAGAAAAAAAAAAACAGCACCTTGACAAAGAACCAAACACATGCGGACCCCGGGGCAAGGGGGGCGGCGGGCAGCGGATCAGAGGGAAAAAACA
>JAPZDV010000021.1:27127014-27148098 GCA_029814665.1 Acanthurus lineatus | reverse complement strand
TTCTCATGTCGAAGCAGAATCGTCTGTTTGTCAGCAGATTTGTTTCAGTCTGAAGATCAGCTGGTGGAAATCATCTGAAACTGTGATAATTACAAAGAAGACGGAGAAACTCTGTTTCACATGTGAGAGTTTTTGTTTTCCGCGTCGGCGACAGAAGTTTGATGATGAGAGTTTCGTCTCTCAGTGAGACTCAGCAGGTCTCATCCCGACCCGACACCACCTCATATCATGTGTGTGTTTGTTAGTGATACTGAAGGCTGCCTGCCAAGGGCCCCTGAAGGCCCCCAAAGACCCCTGAAGGCTCCTCTTAGCTCAGTGTCTCTCACTTACAGCTCCTGTTCACATGTTAATCACATCCATAGACTCCGACATCGAGCTGTGTGTGTGTGTGTGTGTGTGTGGGTCGATAATGTGAGAGGAAAGGTCAGAGGTCATCGCTCAGTAACAGAGTAAGAGGAGGAGAGGCCGGCTGTCCTCGCGGCAGTGAACGCACCGTCAAGCCGCTTCCTCATTTCATGTGGAAAAACCAACTAATTACGTGGAAATATGATAATGTATAACGCTGGGGGAGCTGCCCGCCCAGCCCACTCATTACCCAGACTCCCCTGCTCCTCTCCTCTCTCTCTCTCCTGGTATTTCTCCCAGGGAGTCTCGCCCTTTCACGACTGGAGAAACATTAGCGGCCAGTCCGGCTTGTTTTGCATCAAAACGACGCCTCATTTGCATAATCTGAGGATGAGCTCCACCCTCCTCATCGCTGCCAGGGAAGGTCAACCCCCCCGCAAAAACCCTCTCCGGCTTCCTCAGGAGGTGATACCCCCTCCTCCGCCTCCTCCACCTCCTCCTCCTCCTCTTTCTCTCTTCATCGTCTCATCCATCCAGTTGTCTAATTTCTCCTTCAGTCCGGCCTCACCTGATACTGCCGGCCCTGCTTCAGGCCTGTGTGTGTGTGTGTGTGTGTGTGTGTGATCCATTTCCCCTTGTTGACCCCAGCTGCCGTCTCACATCCCTCCATCGTGTCCGGAGGGAGGCGGGTGACAGTCAGTCTGGTTGTGACGTATTGAAGCTGACAGGTTCCCACTGCGACTCGGAGCCTCTGCTGGTTCCCAGTTCAACCCTCTAATGGGACTAATGGGCCTCACTTACACACTGTCACTGTGTCACACACACTCCAGTTCACTCTTTACAGTCTCATCTGTATCAGAATGAGCATGTTAGCATCAAATCTGACTCGTTTCACTTTTAAACGATGAGAAAACGTAAAAACACAAGTAGAAGAAACAAGGTTTTTCTTCAGAAAAGACGCCGACGGTTTGAATCCGACCGAAACGTCGAGAAGCTTTTTAATCTCTCATGATCGAGTGTTTGCAGCCAGAGCGGAGACGTGCGGATGGGCTGCTCTTCTTTGTGACTTCAGATGGAAACTGCTGGTTGGATGAAACATCTGTCAGCTCCAGAGGCGACTCGGGTCAAAGGTCACATGATGGACGTGAACTCCGTCGATCAGGATTCTTGCTCGTCTTGCTGTCACGTGTGTTTTAACGCTGCAGAGTTTCTGATGAAGATCATCCAGCTCTTCACTCTGAATATTTTAATGAAGACGTTTCGCTCTATGTGTGTGTGTTTGTGTTGTGGGGGGGGGGATGCCGCCTGTGGACCGGCCTCTTCGTGGGCCGATGCCACCGAGCTGAACGGGTGCCACGAGGCTGGCAGCGGCCCGCCGCTCTGATTCTGCTGCCAACACGCTGCCGGTGGAGAAGCTGCGGCTCCAAACCCGACGAGCTTTAATCTCTCACTTCGGCGGCGGCTGCAGAGACCCTGAGCGCCGACTGCAAGGCTGTCGGCTGCTTACCTGATAATTACCGAACTCCAGGAAACCGGCGTTCAAAGCGGTGCGGAGAGATTCTCACTTTCTCGGCCAGCAGATCTGTAAGGAGGCCTCGGCTGCCAGCGGAGGGGGGGGGGCCCGCAGTCGTCCAACACGTGGCTCCGCCTCTGCAGATTCGACACCCAGAGAATCCGCCGCTCCGTGAACGCGAGGACAAAATGTCCTCCGAGTTCATGGCCAACAAAGTAACTCAGTCGAAAAGAGGATTCTTCTTCTTCTGCTTTGCTCCGTCCTGCCTCCACTCGTCAGCGCCGACGGTCCCAGGATTTAATTATGGGTCAGTGAGGAAGGGAAATTAATTTCAGGCGTCGGAGGAGTCACGGCGTCGGGCTGACAGGGACCCCGGGGCCGAGGAGGTGGGCACGGGGCCAAACGCCGTGGCAAAGTCTGAAGTCACCACGCAAAGGGTAGCAGTCAGAAGTGATCAGAGAGCGCCGGACGGCCGGCTGGAAGTCAGGCGGAGCCGCAGCGACGTTTCTGGCACCGAAGCCTCCAAACGAACCCAAATCCAGTGTGACAGACGAGCCTCAACTTCAGCACAACTTCCTGCATGTGACCCGCGGAGGTCACGACACGCCGCCGCCATCTTTGTTCCTGTCAGAGTCTCTGCAGCGTTTCCACGTGTGGAGGCTGTTTTCAGTCCGTCAGGTAGAAAACAAGGGATTTTTTTTGTCAGAACTATCAGATAAAAGCAAAATTAAAGAGATTTATTAAAAAACAGAAAAAAGAAATACAGAAACAAATAAAACAATAAGAGCCAGAAGCCTAATAATCATAAAAACATGTGATGTAAATTTCTAAAAAGTCAAAAATCACAACTCTCATTCTCCACTTCCTCCAGATGACGGAAGTTAAAGGCTTCCAACATTAAAATAAATCCATTTAATCAAATTCTTTCTCTTTTGTGTTTTTAAATGACGCGTAAAAAAATTGAAAATCTGTCGTCAGGAATAAAAAAACAAAAGTGTTACAGAAAATGTAAAATTCACATGCAAACACTGACTTTATTCCAGTATTAAGGTCATTTTTAAAAATGTGTGTGAATCATTCTGGTTTAACAGTGAAAATAAAGCGAATAACAGCAACATGTTTCTCGTTTTCACTGCAGAGTTTCTTTTTCTCAGTTTATCACAGTTATTCAGCATGAACATCTGGAAACACACGAGTTCACAGGAGACGCATCAAATGCTGCAAACTGTGAAGTAACTCGAGTAAATATCAGACAGATGTAGTGGAGTAAAAAGTACGATATTTGTCTCTGAGACGCAGCGATATGAGAGGAAGAACGAAGTGGAAATGAGTTTTCAAAAGGCAGCAGATTGACGTTGAGGACTGTTTTCTTTTCTCCTGATGGTTTTCACAGAGTTCAGATCCTCTGACAACATGTGTTCAAACGCTCAGCTGCAAACCGTTCAGGCAGGAAACCACCAGGAGTCCTTCATGATGCAGCTGATCCCTCCTGATTTTATAAATTATCGACCTGTCAGACGCCGAGGAAACTCCTGAACCTCCTCCATCTTCTGTGAAAACAGAATCTGGAGTTTGACTTCCTGATTCGTTGTCTGTTAAAACTGTTCATGCATCAAAATTAGCTCATCGGGAGCAACGACAGACGTGTTTTGCACTCCAACACGTTTATTTTTCAAAAGCAAAGTGTTTTTTTTCTGTGTTTTGGTCCTTTTGCATTTGCTAACAGAGTTTCAGCTCAGTGGAGAAGTTCTGGAAAACTCTGCCCCCCCCGTTTGTCGTC
Source organism: Acanthurus lineatus (assembly GCA_029814665.1). NCBI lineage: Eukaryota > Metazoa > Chordata > Actinopteri > Acanthuriformes > Acanthuridae > Acanthurus > Acanthurus lineatus. The sequence goes on along the minus strand of JAPZDV010000021.1, from coordinate 27,144,460 downwards.
ATCGCTGTGCTTGCACGAGGTGAATCAGTGCTAACGCTAACGTCGCTAACAGGACTTTCTACTCGTTTAAATGAAGCGTCACTCTTTCATCTCACTGAGGAACAGAAACGAACAAACGTCACCACGTGATCCAACACCAACACAACGCCGGCTTCAGCTAGCTTACTGCTGTTAGCATCTTCTCAGGTCTGTGATTGGACGATACGGCTTCAGGTTCAGGCTCAACATCGCCACCTGTTGGTTAGACGTAAATCAGGACCAGCATCTCTTTTAACTGCTGCCTCTTTTATTGTCACATGACCTGTGGAACACCTGAGGTGTGTGTGTGTGTGTGTGTGTGTTAAACATCGATGGCATCAAACTCTAAAGACAAAAACAAAGATGTTTTCTTTTAAAACCGAGTCATAGGAGTGTCGGACTTGAACATGTTCAGGACTTTGAGGCCTTTAAATGCAGGAAGAGAACAAATAAATTGGATCTGAATGAATCTTACGTAACTAAAAGCTGCTTCTGTCTCCTCCTTTAATCTCCTCAGCAGCTTTTTAATGATCACACAGCAGGAAACAGGAGCTTTCAAACCTCAGCTGTTTCACTGCAGAGCGGAAAAACCAGAGAAAACATTCGGATTTTTAAAATTTTCTGCCTCACAGAGAAAAATGAAGACGGAGAGACGGAGGCAGTGAGGTGGGGGGGCAGAGGGGGGCTGTAAAAATAAAACCTCAAAGCACATTTCCTGTCTCTCTCTCTGTTTCTTCCTGTCTCTCTCTCTCTTTTTTCCTGTCTCTCTCTCTCTCTCTCTGGTTTTGGGACTCGATCAGTCGAGGAAACTCTGCTGCTCTTTGTTCTCCCACTTCACCTCTCTCTCTCTCTCTCTCTCTGTGTTGTTGGACGTCTCAGGGTGACGGTGAGCAGTGGAGTGTGTGTGTGTGTGTGTGTGTGGAGGGGGGCTGGTGGCAGCAAACAGCGAGTGTGAAGTGTGTGTGAAGTGTGTGTGTGAGACAGAGCATTCCTCTTCCTCTGAGCTTGTGGAGAAGGTGAAGAAGACAGAGAGAAGCTCCAGCAACAGGAGGTAGGTGCCAGCTTCACACACACACACACACACACACACACACACTCACACTCACACACACACACACACACACTTGGTTGTCGCTCTCTGGTGCCAACACACACCTCCAACAGGCCTTGAGACGGGAGAGAAACAGCTCCTGTTTTCCTTCATTCTTCTTCTTCTTTGGTTTCTTTCTGACCTGAAACTCTCTCACACTCGTGGACACACACGTTCACGTTCATGGAAGTGTGTGTCTTCAGTTTCACAGGCTGACAGTGTGTTTAAAGCTGCAGGGTTTTCATGCAGAATCTTTCCCTCCTGCAGTGTTACCTGTTGCAGCAAAAACATAAAACACACACATGCACACACAAACACACACACACGCACACACACACATGAAGCTTAAAGAAGCGACAGAATCGTTTCTGTCATTCAGTGTTTTAAAAAAAGTTATATTTTCATTTGCTGCTTAACTTCTTGAAACCTGGACGTTTGTAGGAAAAATGAAAAAAAACTCTGCATGTTTGTGTGAAAAAATCAAGTTTGAAGAGTTTAAACGTGTTTCCAGCCGAGTCCGGAGACGCTCGGTGTCCTTCAAAGGCCCGTGTGGGGCCGACTGTGGTCAGATCTGCACTTCATTATGGTTTTTCATTCAGATCTGCAGTGTGTGTTTCCCATCCAGCAGCGGTGAGTCACTTCCAGCCGTCGCAGCAGCTGGTGGATCACTTAACAGACGTCCTGCCTCAGTCCTGCTGCTCAGATCCGTCGCATCCAGCATTCACTTCTGCAGAGACGAGACACGAATCCACAGGCTGAGCAGGTGAGATCTGATCTGTGTGAAAAACTTTTGGTCGAACCTTCTTTCAGACTCTCAGTGATCTGACCTGCTGAGCTGGAACCACGTTTACCGCCTTAAACCAGCAACTCGCAGAAGAAACATGGAAAATGAGATGTTTCATGAGTCCTGGCGTCTCGACAGTCAGACGGGTTCGTCCTCTGGCGATCAGGAACATCTGCACCAAACTTCATCAGATGGTTGATGAGATAATTCGTTCTGGACCAAAGTGGCTGAATCTTCGTGGAGACGCAGCCGACTCGATTCAAAGTTGGAATAAATTTGCAGATGCATATTTTTTGTGTGCAGGTTTTCAAATTGGAACAAATTTAAACTCCAAACCTTTCAGGTTCATTACTGAACCTCAGATCAGAAAGCAACTTCAGTCATTTAAATTCACCTCACGGTTTGTGGGTTTTTGTTTCCTCACATTTCTGAGGAAACTGAGTCGCTTGTTTCCAGCTGTTGAAGGAGAAGAGATGTTGTTAAAAACCTTCAGCTTCCTGTTTCAGCTGGTGTCATTCAGGAGAAGCAGCGAACCGTGAAGTTCGGTAAAGCAGAAGTTAGTTAACACCGTTTGTTAGCATGCTAACGTTAGCTCCTGTTTTTTAAACCTGATATGTGACGTTATCAGTCACCTTCATCAGAAACGCTTCCTGATCACTTCCTCTCAGGTGAGTGATGTCACAGCGTTTCATCCTCAGGTGATCTGACCGCAGAGTGACAGCGACACTTTTCTTCTGTTTATTTGAGCCTTTTTCAGTGTTTTTATCGGTTGTTCTGTAGAAAAATGCAGCGGCGGCACATGAAGACGTGATATCAAACCTCCTGAAGTGACTTTGTGTTGTTTCACTTCATCAGAGAGACGAGTCGAAGCCAAACATGGACGTTTGTTTTTCACCTCAAACCTCAAACTAACGAAGCGGCGCTCGTCTGGCTCGATGGGAAGTGACACGCCGGCTCCAGTCGCTGCCCTCCTTTGATCCTGAAAACACCCCCTCCTCCCTGTCCTCCCCCTCCTCCCCCCTCCTCCCCCGTCTCATGCCATTTGCAGCACCTCTGCAGGGTCACGCAGATTAACCCCTTGTTTCCCTTGTTTGGCTTCAGTTTGAAGTGAAATGGAGGGTGAAAGTGTTTTCGGGTTGGGAGTGTGGAGCAGCGGGGGAAGAGGGCCGGCCGGCCAGCTGCATGCTGGGAGATTTTTTTCTTCAGGGTTTGGGGGGGTTCAGAGGAGTTTTGGTGTTTGCTGAGAGCAGTCAGAGGGATTTCTGAGCTGAGCAGCTGATCAGAGTTTTGATAACGCTGGAGGCGTTTTGAAGCTGTTCAGGATTTTTCTTTGTGAGTACGACAGCGAAGAAGAAGTTTGTTTGTTGGAAAAGTTTCGGGATCAGGTTTTAACAAACTCTGCATTTCAGCTTTTCAGCCTCTGTAGCTTCAAAGAAAGATAAAATAATTACAGCTGTGTTACTTTTCATCAGATTTCAGCGTCTCATCAGCTCTTCCTGTCTGTAAGCGCAGGGTTGTTTTCAGTCTGAACGTCTGTTTGTTGGCTGGATAAACTCATGAATGCGTCTTTATTTTTAAATCGTTGTTTGAATCGGTCCACTCTGCAGCTCAGGTTCATTCTCAGTCTGTCCTTCGGTTTCAAACTGCTCTCTGATGTTCAGCTGTTTGGAGGAAGCTGCAGACTTCTTCTCCTCGGCTGACTCGGTGCCGACGTCCTCTGAGTCACTTTCGTTGAAACTCTCTTTTCCTTCAGGTTGCAGTGACACTGAACAGAGCAATGAAGGTGGAGGCAGACTGATACACCGTCACCTTCGTCCTCCATCAGCTTCGTTTCACTACGTCTCTGCAGAATCAGACTTTCCACCTGAACCTGTGCAACAAGGCAACCCAGCTGATCCAAGATGGCTGCTGTCGGTGTGCTGCTGCTGCTGGCGGTGGCGGGCGTCTGCGGCGGGCGTCTGGTGGAGGTGAACTCGGGCGTGGAGGTCGTCAGGGGTCGATCGGTGTTCATCACAGAGAAGGAGCTGAAGATCAGCGTGGAGCCCCCTGCTGACTGTAAGGTGGAGGTGGTGATGAACGAGCCGGTCACTCAGAGAGTGGGGAGGCTGACTCCACAGGTGAGGACACACCTGCTGCAGGTGTGCAGAGTCTGAATGCTGCAGACACCAGTGAAGCAGCTCAGGTGTGTTGCAGGTGTGAAGCTCTGTGTTGTTTGCAGGTGTTTGACTGCAGCTTCCTGGAGGACGAGGTGAAGTACGTCCACAACGGCAGCCCTCAGCTGGACGAGGACACGGTGATGCTGAGAGTCTACAGGTGAGTCAGGTGCAGGAGACGCAGTGATGCTCACAGTGGCAGTAAAAGCACTGCAGTGACTGACGCTCTGCACTGCATTTTCCAGTGTAATTCATCTGGCAAAAGGCAGAAAAACTCACACAAACGAAGCTGAAGGTGAATCTGACTGAGAGGAGTTTTACCTGTAACGTTCTGCAGACGTGATCAGGCAGAACGCTGACAGGAAACTCGGAGCTCTCGAGGTCGCAGTGATGCGTCGGTGTGAAAGTGATCGTGTGGCTGCTGCAGAGATGAACACACACACAGTCTGTTCGACTCTGTGTGTGTGTCGTAACTTTCTCTGGTTGCAGGTTCACGTCCTCAGACACGCTGGTGGAGACGGTGGTGGTGGCGGTGCGGGTGGTGGACTCAGAGTCCGGCGTGGTGGAGCTGGGCAGCGTCCCGCTGGTGGTTCCTCAGTTCTACGGTTTATCCAACGCCATCGACGGCTCGGTCCTGAACATCCGGACCTCAGCCGACCTCGTCTGCATCGTCAGACTGACGACCGCCGACAGCAGCGTCCCGGCTCTGGGTCAGCTGGTGAGGGAGGAGGACGCCACCCAGAGGCGGGGTACGTCACATCAGGGTCTCTACGCTGGTTTCAGGCCTTTTTTTTAGTGTAATGCTTTTAAACCACGGCAAGGAAATAAATACTTGCTTCTGATTGGCTGACAGATGTTTGTTAAAAACACTCAGCTCCAAACAAAACGAAGCAAACCAAGTGATGAGATGTTTTTCATTGAAACTCAAGATGAAAGGAAATTATAAGGACAAGAAGAGAAAAAGGAAAAAATACCCCCAAAAATTTTCAGTAAATAAAATGTTATTTAAATTTAAATTGAACAAAATAAGAAACAGAAAAAGGAAAATGAGAAAACACAACAATGACCCTTAAAATATTTTTAAATATGTAAAAAAGACAAAAAAATGCAATAAAAACAACAACAAATTAATTAAATTCAATTAAAGACTCAAAAAATGAAGATTAAAAACAAAAAATGTTCATTAAAGGCTTTGTTTTACTGCATGCACACCTGTCTGTCTGTCTGTCTGTCTGTCTGCCTCTCTGCCTGCCTGTCTGTCTGCCTGTCTGTCTGTCTGTCTGCCTGCCTGCCTGTCTGTCCTCCTTCAGGCAGAGAGACAGCGACGCTCTGTCCAGGAAACAAACCTTGTCTTCATCACACTGAGGAGGTCCGTTTCCTCAAAACCAGCTGCCAGGACTTCCTGAGCTCCGGTCTGAAGTACCAGCACCTCAGGCCTCCGTCACCGGAGATCGACTACATCCCCATCAGGGTGGAGCTGAGGGAGCAGGCCAGCAGGGCCCTGCTGGAGGTACGGCAGCATCCGTCCTGATGGAGGAAGTTTTAGTGTCTCAGAAGTTCTTAAAATGAACAGAGTTCATAAACTGCACACGCAGTCGTAACTGAGTCGGATGTGGAAGTTTTCCAAGCCGGATTAGCATCTCCGGCGTCGAGAGGTTTGTTGGCAGTCAGAAGGTGACATCCCACCTCCATGTTCTCAGCTCTGTGGATGTGGAGGATGTGAAGCAGGAGGTTCTGCAGGGCTTCAGAAGGCCTCAGAAAGCCTCAGCGTGTCCTTGTTAGCACATGAGCAGGTCGTCTGTATCACAAAGACGCGTCACTTCTAACACGTCTGATTGTTCTGACGCATCGCTTGTCTTCCTGCGACACCACGCCGCCGTGCGTCCGCGGCACCATGTGTTCATTTCTACGTGCTGTGTTTGTTAAAACACACGTGTTCCTGAGAGGAGATGCAGGTTTTTATAAACGTGTTAAAAAAGAGAGGAGGCGAAGTTGTTAAAGCTTAAAGTGGTGAAGAGAGGAGCTCTTTCATAACTTTCATCTTTACTTTCACTTTCCTGTAACTTTCCCTCCTTCCAGACGGAGTCGGTGTGGTTGCCGGTTCTGATCCAAGGCGCCATGCAGAACCAGCCTCCACAGGCCGCCTTCATGGCCTCCTTCATCCTGGAGGTGGACCAGTTCATCCTCACCCCGCTCACCACCGCCGCCCTGGACGCCAAAGACCACGAGACCCCGCAGGAGAAGCTGGTCTTCAACGTGACCGTCCCACCTGCAGACGGCTACGTCACCCACCTGGACGACCACACCAAGCCCGTCACCTCCTTCACCTGGCTGGACCTCCATGAGCTGAAGGTGGCCTACCAGCCGCCCAACAGCAGCCAACCGCAGCGCAGGAACTATGAGGTACTGAAGGTGGCGCTCATTTCAAACAGAGAAAATCAGCATTTAAAAAAAAAAATCTGAGTCCTTTTTTATTTGTGAATCAAGATTCAAATCTGCAGAAACGAACTTTCAATTAAACTGAACTCAAGTTCACCTGATTCATCAGTTTTTCTGATGATCTGATCACCGCCGATAAAAACATGATACAGACTTTTTATTCAGTTTGTCAGGAAAATAAAAATCATGTCGAAGCTGCTTAAAATCCAAAACTCTGCAGTGAAACAACCACATCCTGTAACCGGTTTCTCTGAAACTGAAGAACTGAAACGTGGCCATCAGATTTATTAAAAGACTTTTAATTAAAAATAAACAACATGAGGTTTTTTTTTCCTGTTACTTTTTAACTCAAGTAAACTTTAGCAAAACTTTGTGACCAACAGTTTTATCTTAAAGAAGCTTTAAAAAGCAGAAAGTTCCTGTAGAAGTTAAGTTCTTCCCTCGTGGCTTTGGTTATGTTCAGTTCTGAGTCGCTCTCTGGTTTCAGGTGGAGTTCCAGGCCATAGACGGCTCCTTCATGACCAGCCCGCCCATCATGGTCCACATCTCCATCAGGACGGCCGAAACAAACGCACCCAGAGTGTCGTGGAACATGGGTACAAACGTCCCGCCGTCTCCTGAGCATGAAGCAGTTCGCTGGAGTCGAGCTGAGAACGTCGAAGCTGAACTTCATGTCTGCTTTGTGTCTCTGATGATGTCACAGGTCTGGACCTGTTGGAGGGTCAGTCCCGACCAATCACATGGGAGGAGCTGCAGATAGTCGACAGCGACAACATCAACGCCGTCTACCTGGTGGCCGTGGACGGACCTCTTCATGGACGCCTCAGTGTCAGAGGTGAGGTCAAAGGTCAGCAGCTGTTCTCCGGTTGACCTCAGTGTGGCGCTGCGGTGTGTTCACATCAGCTGCTGAACGTTTTCTTCTCATTTTTCTTGTATGTTTTTGGTAAAATTGAGACTTTGAGGCCTAAACGTGGCATCACAGCCAGACGACAGGTAAACTGGCCTCAGCAGCTGATTGGATGCAGCAGGTTAAGTGGGTGTGGCCTGATAACAACATGGACATTTTCAGATTTGTCCTCGTGGAGGAAACTGAACGTCTTTGGTGAAGAACCCTGGTTTTCTCAGTCTGATCCTCTGGGTTTCCTCCTCAGTTCTTAATCCCGTGCTGGTATTCCGACTCACTCCGCCCTGGGAATTCCCGGAGAACGTCGTCTGGCCTTTTCCGCCTTTTTTCCTCCATGTGTTGCCCGTCCGCCGGGGACCGCGGTGTGGCTGGGGAAGCATATGTCTAGTGGCCCTGCATGTGTTTCCTAATCAGGTGTAAAATGGGGCCGTGGCCACTTTGCCAGGGGCCGAGGCTGCTGCCGCCTCCCTCTCCGTCCACGTCTGTCCCTTCCAGCCCGCCGCGCCGCGAGACGGCCTCTTTGTCTCGAGCGGCGAGCGGGGCCGAGCAGATTGAAGGGACTTATGCCATTTCATGCCGTGGTGCACAGGGAGCAGATGCACTGTCCCCAAACAGGTTTTCATGCTACCAGCTCGGAGGAGGCGGTGTGGGGAGGGGGGGTGAGGTGGCAGGAGAGCGGCGGCCCGAGGGGCTCAGGCAGGAGGAGGGGGGGGTAACCTTTCATGGCTGCTTTAGACATGTGGAAACAGGGGGGGGCTCAGAGGAGGAGGAGGTGAGTTTTCAGCTGATTCTTTGGCTCGTTTCGTCACATCTGCGGCACAACGAGCTGATGTTTGACGGGATTCGTCTCTGATTTGGACATAAAAATGAAAATGTGATGTGACCTGCTGTAGCGCCTCCCTGTGGCCTCTCAGGGAGTGACGCCCTGTTTGGATTCATTAAGCTCCTGAAAACTTGGATGAGAACAAACTCTCAGCTGTTTTCTGGCCTTCTTCCGGCTCCTCATTGACGGTAACAAACACCTGCCAGGTGACGAGCTCTGCAGCGCCTCCACAATTAACAATCGTCTCCAGTTTTTGCTTTTGACTCCAAATACTTGATTATTTCATGAACCTTCAGATCTGAGAGGGATTTCTTGAGATTAGAGCTCAAAGATTTTGTCGCTCAGGTTGAAAACTCGATCAGAAGGTTTCAGGTTTGCAAAAGGGACTGAAAATAACAAGTTTCATTTTAGCTAATTACAGATTTAAAGGACAGATGTTACTTTAACATAAATGTATATATTTAGGAATGAAAGCTTAATAGCTAAATTAACAGGAAACTAATGATATTATTAATTGTTTGTTATTGGTAGAAAAAGAGGCGAAAACAAACAGAGAAGAAGAAGCAGAAGAAAAACCATGAAAACGTGATTTTCATCATGTTTCAGGTGTGAATCGACTTCAGGTTGAAACTTTTTCTTTAAGTTCAAAAATGCAGCATTATTGATTATTTAATCCATATGAGCTGTGAGAGGCAGGAGATGATCAGTGATGATCGTCTGCTGGTAGAAAATCCTGCTCATGTGTCTCTGTCTCTGATAAACTGAATTTATTGTTAATGAGACATTCTGTTAGACACTTCTGCGAGTATCTGAACTCTGTTTTCATATGAACTTTAAAAGCAGGACTTGTCACAAAGTATTAATACTTTTATTTCAGTAACAGAACCGAGTTCCTTCGTCACGGCTCAGATCAGAAAACCTTCTGACGGTTTGTGATTCGATGATAAAAGAAAGATGTGCTGATTCTGCTGGATTAAAAAACAGCTCCCTTTTGTTTTCCTCCTCCATTTTAATGACTTCCTCTGTCTCTCTCCTCCCTCGTCTCTTTATTTTATCATGAGCGTCGCAGCAGTTGGATGCGTGTTGAAACTTTCGTCCCACTGGGCAGGTTTCCACCAGCCGCCGTCCTCGTCGGACAGCAGCACCTGCTCCAGCGTCGTCCCGCCGCCTCGCTGTGGACTCCTGTTTATCTGCCGCTCCTGTTAAGCGGGAACAAAGCTGACAAAAGTTTGGCTCTGAGCTCCACACATGTACGAGGCCGGTGGAGGCGGGCGGTGTTTCCTCTGGTGGAGTCGAGTCTCTGAGGAGCCGCTGACCCTCCGTGCTGCGACTCGGGGGCGACGGAGCTGCAGCGTGGGGACAGTCACTGCAGGCTCGGTCCAACGCCTTCAGCCAAATGGATGGCTGCCTGTCCCGCTGCACACACACACACACACACACACACACACACTCACACACTCACACACACACACAGAGTCCTCCCATCCTATTTTTTCCTTTATGGGCCTGTTGCCCAACGCCACCTTTGGGCCCAATTACCAAGTTGTTTCCATCAGTTGGACCAGTAGCCGGTTTCCCTCGGTAAAGTTGCTAATGAGGTTCGGGCTCGCGACCGTTCGTCTCTCAATCTGTCTGCTGACCTTGCCCTTCTGTCTCTCTGGCACGCGCAGGGAGACAGGAAGCCCCCATCCTGGCAACCGGGCGGCCACCGGGAAGGACGCCATGTTTTACCCCACCGGTGTTCGCAGCGCGAGCAGCCAGCGCCTCGCGCTGCCTTCAGGAGGGAAACTTGTTATTTCCAAGTGACAATGGCAGAAAAAAGTGTGCATGTGTTGGAGACGGTAATTGAATCAAAGTGCGAAGCTTTGGCTGGAAACACAGTCGTCCTCTGACAACAACACATGTCAGCCAGCGGGCCGCCAGTCATGTGACGCTCTGCTGTTAGCGTTAGCATGATGAGGAGTGTGAGGAAGGCCAGCCAGCAGCAGAGAGCTGGCAGATGGACACGGCCTACATTTTATTAATGTAGGACAGAGAAGTTTCTCATGTTCAGTCCAAACTCTTCACACTGACGAGCGCAGAAAATCAGCTGCAGAGCACAAACGCCTGCTGCTAAAAACACGAAACTGTGGAGCCAAAAACCACAAAAAAATCACATAAATTTGTTTTTTTAATCATAAAAATCTTAGAAGTTTTTCTCCAAATGTTTCTTTCTATGAATCTTGTGACTGAAAAAAAAATAAAAGGCTGGTTGATGTGGATGAAAACATCACAGCTGTAAGAAGGTTTTTCAAAATAAAATTGCTGTAAATTTACGGAGCAGAAAGTGTCACATTAAAACCTTTGAGATATTTAAATGTTTTCATGCAATGCTGAGTAACACTGAAGTAATCTATTACAACGTTTGTGTGAGTCAGAAATGAACTCACGGTTTAATAATCAAACTATCATGTGATCACATCAATAACAGCTGATCAATGACATCACTGGGAACTGAATGAAAAAGCTGCAGTCTCACCTGTTTCCTGCCTCTCAGGTGCGAAGGCCTTTATGTTCCGCGTGCGGGACCTGAGGGAGGGCGTGGTCGTCTACCATCACTCCGACAGCGACACCACCCGCGACCACATCGTCTTCCGCATCAGCGACGGACGTCACAGCATCCGTCACAAGTTCCCCATCAACATCCTGCCCAAAGACGACTCTCCACCTTTCCTCATCAACAACGTGGCGGTGGAGGTGCAGGAGGGCGGCGCCGTCCGGCTGGAGGAGTACATGCTGCTGGCCTCCGACCTGGACTCCAGCGACGACTACATCCTCTTCCAGGTGGTGTCCCGCCCCCGCGCGGGGCAGCTGGTCAGGAGGACCTCCACCCACGAGACAGGTGAGGGGGCGGGGCCAGTCCAGTTTGATCCGAGAGGAGGAAAAACAAACAGGAGGAAGATTTCTGATCATGAAAACAGAAGCAGATTTTCTTCAGCTCACAGATTAGCAGATTAAAGAATAAAGAACATCTGCAGGTTCAAATAATCTGATTTTTATTCAACGTTTCCTCATTTTAGATCCAATATTTCATTTATTCACTGATATAACTTGTTTAAATATTTCTTTTAGCATCAAAATATGATGTTTACAACATTTTGTTCTTCTATAAAATACAACTAAACATGTTTTTTGTCATAAATACATGAAATTCATCAAAATGAAAGTAGCTGCATTTAATTCCAAGATAATGAGTGTTTTTTTATGTTCAGGCTTTTTTTGCTTTTCAGCCTCCTTTTAGTATTTTCAGCCCAGAACATGAAAAACAAACACCAGAGTGTGTTTTTTTATCTTCAGTACAAACATATACTGTGAGATTATTGATTATTGATCAGTGACTCTGTGAATATCGGCGGTGTGTCCACTCAGGAGCGGCAGTGGACAGTTTCCTGCAGAGGGATCTGATCCAGGGTCAGATCTTCTACCAGCACTCAGGAGACGAGCAGTTTGAAGACTCGTTCGACTTCACGCTGTCTGACAGCCAGCAGCCGCCCAACCTCTCGCAGACATATGTGAGTCCAAACGAGCGCCACATCTGGCCCGAAAGCAGCCACGCGTTTGATTACAGCGACGCTGACAGGCGCCTTCGTCTGTCGGAGCCGCCTGTCACGCTAACCCCTCTCCTGTCTGTGGCTCCAGACGGTGGTGGTCCAGGTTTTCCCGGTGAAGGACCAGCTGCCGGTGGAAGCTCCCGGCAGCGTTCGCTCCCTGACGGTGAAGGAGACGGAGGTGGTTTACATCACTCAGGCTCACCTCCACTTCACAGACAGAGAGCACCCGGACACCGACCTGACCTACGTCATCACACAGCCCTGCTTCAGCCCGCTGCATCCTGGGTAAGAGCGCAGTCAGGGACCAGCTGATCCTGGACCGAAAGTTAACGGTGATCAGTGAAAAATCACGACAGAAAAGCTTCAAACATCCTCAGAGTCGCCTGATTCACTCTGTCATCATGTGTTTGGCTCTCAGGCTGATGGACGCAGGACGTCTGTTCTACACCGACAGCACCAAGGCCATGAAGAGAGACCACACGGTGCCGGTGCTCAAGTCCTTCACACAGGTGTGACACACACACACACACTGACTCACACACACACACACACACATACACACAGCGTCCTGAACGTCCAACACACCGGGTTTTTCTTGAAACAAGAGAAGAAATCTGTTGCTGCTGTCATGACATTTTTGTTTTCAGCTTCAATCAACTTGTTTAAAAATGCTTAAAAAAACAAGAGAAGCAGATTGTTTTTCTGCAGTTTTATGAAATATTATGTGAGACATCAGATTTAAAAAAACGTATATTTTGTAAAATCTTGTAAAGAAAATACTTTCAGGCGTCAGAGCTGCAAAAAAAAGTACAACATCTGAGAAAAAGTCAGATGATGACCTCAGGTTTTTCCTTCTGGAGCTCAGAAGTCACAGGGATCTGGACTCACAGGCTCCTGAAGGCGTCTCGGTTCTGACTCGCAGGTTTCAGTGGTTGTTGTGATGTTTGGAGAGTAAAAGTACTCGAGTATCAGGTCGTGTAACTGCGTCCTGTGGCGTCCCAGCATGCAGTGAACCACATGAAGGTGGCCTTCATGCCTCCTGTGGAGGACATCGGCCCAGAGCCGCTGCTCGTCCAGTTCCTCTTCTCCGTCAGCGACCATCATGGCGGCACCGTCTCCGGCCTCCTCTTCAACATCACCGTCACCCCGGTGGACGACCAGGCGCCAGAGGTCAGAGGTCACGCAGAGGTCACATGACTGTTGATGGATGAAGGTTTAAATGCCGTGTGATGATCTCTGGCTGGAGGTTCTGTTAACTTTTGAACATCTCTGTGGTCGTCAGGCCTTCACCAACCTGCTGCGGGTGGAGGAGGGCGGAGGGGCCTTTGTGACTGAGGAGCATCTCCTGGTTCAGGACCGCGACAGCCGGGAGGAGGCGCTGAGGGTGGAGCTTCAGAGGACGGCTCGTCACGGCCGGCTGGAGCTGCAGGGCCGAACGCTGCAGCGAGGAGACGAGTTCAACCTGCAGGACCTGAGAGGCCTGAGGCTCAGGTGTGTGGGTGTGTGTGTGTGTGGGTGTGTGTGTGTGTGTGTGTGAGTGTGTGTGTGTGCGTGTGTGTGTGCGTTAAAGGGGTTTGAGTTTCGTCATGTCTGAAAAACTCACCCTGATGATGTCATCATGATGTCATTTTGGACCTAAAGATTCAAAAACTGTAATTTCTTTTAAACGTAAATCAGAGAAACTTTTATTGTTTCTTCTTTTTTTCCTTTTAACACGAATAGAAACCTGATTTTTTTCTGATAAACTCAGAAAAAAACGTCCATTTTCAACCCCAGAATATCGAACCGTGAGGAGTCAAACTGGACCAAAGGTTCATGTTGAAGAGGGTTCATGAGTCGACTTTTAAAAACTGTCGTGATGTGTAATGTGACCAAGGTGCATTATGGGAAATGTGGGGTCCTCAGTGGGACTTCAGGAGTCAGAACAGATGAATTATAAAGGAGAGTTTGAGTGTTTGCCGTCCTCCTTCACATCGCGGCTCTGGCTGATTAAACGAACCTGATGAAGGAGTTTTTGGAGGAAAAGATTTGAACAAACAGCAGCTGAAAAGTTCTCCAGCAGCAAAGCGATGTGATGTGGAACAGATGTGGAACAGATGTGGATGTTCTGAAGGTTTTCTTGGATCGCTGAGCAGACATGATCAAAGCTGTGTGAACATCACAGAGAGCTCCGGCTGCAGACATGTAAACGCTGACCCACGCCGGTTCCTCTGCTGGTCGGACCTCAGTGGGTTTTCTGTTTACAGGCTTCATGTCGCCGCACACGCGGATCACAGCGGCAGGAAATGACACGCTGGCTGATGGTCAGAGGTGGGCGTCTCCTCGTAGGTGTGTGATTGGTCTGATTGATCTCGTAGGAACCTGCGGCCTCGGTGTTCTGGCTCTTTGCTCCGCCCACCTTCACTCCAACAGACCAGGACTCTAACAGACCCCTTTAAGGCCGGTTCACATCCAGTGAACTTTGACCTGTAAACTCATGCTGTCGACCAGCAGGTTCTGACGCAGGTGACCTCTAAGACGCTCAGATCTTTGGTTTCTGCTCAGATGAGTCACTGTGTGTGTGTGTGTGTGTGTGTGTGTGTGTCGCAGGTACATCCACGATGACTCTGAGACCAGCGAGGACGACGTGGACCTGAAGGTCACCGACGGTCTGAACTCTGCACACATTCGGCTGCTGATCCAGGTGAGTTTCCTGCCAACAAAACGGAAAACAGGTGAGAGTCACAGGATCAAAAACATAAATCTGATTCAGTCAGAAAACAACAAAGTTTTGTTCTTTTCTTTTTCTTTTTAACGTCAGAAACTTTTTGTGCTTTAAACCCTCAGAACTCTCAGACTTTTTAATGTCAGAAACTTTTTGTGCTTTAAACCCTCAGAACTCTCAGACTTTTTAACGTCAGAAACTTTTTGTGCTTTAAACCCTCAGAACTCTCAGACTTTACTTCCTGTTTCTGCTGTCGCTGTAAGACTGAAAAATATTTTAATAGAATTTGCTTTGCAGCAAACTGGGATCTGAAGTTATTACATGTAATTATACTTTGTAATTTCAAACAGTTATTGTTGATGCAGTTTCACATGTGATGCATTTTGATGTTGTTTAATAAAGTAACAACATGATTCTATTAGTTTTTACGTATTTGTGGTAAATTAACTGTGAACGCTGTTGTGTTTCCATGAACTCAGTCTGCAAAGTAACTAGTAACTAAAGTTACCAGGCAACTGCAGTGAAGCAGAGAGGACAGTGTTTCTGAAGTTCAGAACTGTACTCGAGTAAATGTACTCAGTTCCTTCCCCTCGCTGCCATCCTCAGGTGCTGCCCATGAACGATGAGCCCCCCCAGCTGGGTGGGGGTCTGCGGGGGGAGCTGAGCTGCCAGGAGGGGGGGCGGGTCCAGGTGACGGTGGACTACCTGTCGGCCACAGACCGGGACAGCGACGACTCGCGGCTCACCTACATGCTGGCCCGGAGTCCGGGCCGAGGGGAGCTGCAGAGGGCCGGACTGAGCGTGGACAAGTTCTCCCAGCAGGACCTGCTGCAGGGCCACGTCTACTACGTCCACACAGGTGAGAGCAGAGCATCATGGGAAACCATGACCTTTGTTTTCACGAGTAGAAACGAATGGTGCTGCTGCTCTCTGTGATCCTGTTGGTGTTCAGGTGGAGAGATCGGACCCGAGCCTGCGTTCGACACCGTCACCCTCATCATCTCTGACGGAGAGGCCGGAGGGACCGATGGCTGCTGTCATGGAGACGCCCCGCCCCCGCCCGTGCCTCTGCACGGCACACTTCCTGTGTACGACCTCAACATCACCATCCTTCCTGTCAACAACAGAGTCCCCGCCGTCACTCTGGGTGAGCTGAGGAACATCTGACCTCCAGCAACAAAACTTCAGCACTTTCAAAACTCGTCTGTTGTGTCTCGTGAGTGAGAAAGTTTCTGTGTCATGTGACCTCCGTTACCTTTGACCCGAGAGGAATGTCAGCAGTTTGTTTACAGCAGGATGTCGTTTTGTGATTATTAGTTATCGTGATGTCGATAAAAAATCCTCATAGAAATCTAACGAGAACAAAAAATCTGAGACAGATCGTCTGCTGTTTCTCCTCAAGTTTAACAAGAGAAAACAGGTATTTAATGTTTATCAGTCAGGCATAAAAACATCAAAATACAAACCCTGTGTGAGTGTGGGTGTGTGAGTGTGTGTGTGTGTGTGTGTGCGCGTGTGTGTGTGTGTTTCCTGCATCCTGCTCGTCGCTGCTACAATCCTCTTAAAGCAGCTCTGACCTCACCGACACGCCGCCACCTATCAGTCAAACACACACACACTCTGCACCGGGGTGGGGGGGTGGGGGGTGACATACATCACATGCATTTACAAACACACACACACACACACACACACACACACACACTAACACACACGCTCTCTCTCCTGGGGAGGGTGTTTGTTGTCACCGGAGTCGGAGCCAAGAAGAGGGATTGGAGGAGCTCTGTGGTTATCAATGGAAACCAGTGACCACTGAGACTAACAGTGGGATGTCTGGGAGATGGTGTGTGTGTGTGTGTGTGTGTGTGTGTGTGTGTGTGTGAGATAGAGAGAGAATCTCAGCTCTGCCAGAGAAACAAAGCGTTGCAGTGTGATCCTCACATGTTTGCACTCGGCAAAAAATCTCCATTTAAAATCATTTTCTTTTTCTTTTCGACTCTAAAAACACAAAAAAAATGTTTCTGTCAATTCAGACGAAGTTGTTTGAAACGTGAGAAATGCGTCTTCGTAAAACTTGTTGTTGGTTTCAGACTGAAACTGTGAGGTTTTGGTTCTTTCGACATATTTTCATCATTTTGTTGCTTTTCAGCTCCGACAGAAACGTCTCAGACAAACAGAAGACGGATGTTTGTGTTGAGATCAGATGGTTGAACTCTGCCGAGGCCTCGTTTCAGCTTCACGTCCACAGCTCGCTGCAGTCTGTCGCTGCAGCAGCTCTGCGTTTGTCGCCGTGTGTGTTTGCTGGAAGTTGTTGGTTGTGTTCGTGTTTGGTTGCAGAGTGTGTGACAGCTGAGACGTCACCTGATCACACCTGTGCTGTTGGTGCTTGTGGCTCTGAGGCCGCCTGCAAACGCTCATTTTTCTGTTTAAACTTTGACCATGAAGGCGTCACACGACCAAACAACTTTTTCTGTCGCATTAAAACTCTGAGTTGAAAACATCTGGAGCAGCCGTCACATCTTCATTCTAGCAAACTGTTTCTCCTCGTCGCTCAACACTCGTTAGGTTTTTAGAAACTTCCTGCGTGGAGCTTAACTCTCACTCTTGTTTCTTATATTTAATATGGAATTTAACTTCGAGTTAAAGCTCCAAAATAATTCAGTGTGTTTGTTGTGTGTGTGAGTGTGTGAGCGAGTGTGTGAGCGAGTGTGTGAGCGAGTGTGTCTGCTGTGTTTCCATGAGTCCAAACTCTCATTGTTTGCACATCCTATTGTGGATGATGTTAATGCTTGTGTGTGCGTGTTTTTGTGTGTGTGTGTGTGTGTGTGTGTGTAGGTGTGTGTGTGTGTGTGTGTGTTCTCAGGAGGCTGCTGACAATGAGCGTCTTTTCAAAACAAAAGCAGAAAGAAGCGCATCCCTCGCTCACAATGGGCTCCGTGTA
>JAPZDV010000021.1:27054451-27066324 GCA_029814665.1 Acanthurus lineatus | reverse complement strand
AGTTTTCTTCTTGTTAAAGAGAAAAATCAACTCCATGTGAAAAACTGGAGCCTTGTTGAACATTTCCACAGATTTTCCTGCAGAAAACTTTCTTTCACTTTCTTCCACTTTGACCTGATAAAAGGAAACCAGTTTGTTTAGAGATAAAAAGGTGAGATCAGATCTGTTTGAACTGATTTACACATTAAGTTTCTGCCTGTGTGGCTCAAATCTTGTTTCCTGTAAGAAAACACTGCAGTTGGAAGAAAACTGGTGTCTCCAGTGATGAACGACTTATAAACAAAAAAAAAAGTCCAACATCTGTGTGACATCTGGATCACATGATGCTCCGCCCTCACAGACTCTGAAGCAGATCCAGCTTCCCGTCTTCGTGTTGCGTTTGCTGAACTCTTTTCTCACCTGCAGGATCTGGACGTAGGCCTGATGAGGATCCGTCATCTTCATCCCGTTGATCTCGATGAAGCTGAACGAAGGGATCTCGTCCACGTCGGCCGCGTGCTGCAGGCAGCGCATCACCTCGTGGACCGTGGCCGTCTTCCCCGTGCCTGGCACACCTGAGATATACATACACCTGAGACAGAGACGACAGGAACCATTAGAGCGGCCGCCAGGAGACAGAAGCTCTGAATCACATCCATTCAACATTATGGGGTTTTTTATTATCTGAAGGAAACAAATGTAACTTCACTGTGTTCATAATATTGTATACATGACGGCGTCACTCCGAGCTGATTGACAGAATCAAATATCAAACAAAGATCTGTGGCCTCTTTTCATCTTAATTTGTGAAAGCCCTAACCCTTTTATCTAAAAACATCACACAGTGAAATTTCAATGAACCTTTTCTGATTTTTAACACCTGATCTGGATCTCACCCTCCTGTGCCGTCCGTGATCTTGCTCTCCACAAAGCTGTAGATGTCCTGGAACTCCTGCTCTCTGCAGGGCAGCGACTCGGGCACGGAGGACACGTGAAGCCTGAGAGACAACACACACACACACACACGAAAACACACCAACACACAGCAGGGGTTTAAAACTCAGCTCAGTCTGCAGATCTTCTGCTTTATTGACTCAATAACAATTTTTTTTAAATTAATCTTAAGAAATTAATTCAATAATTCTGTTCCTTTGAGATGTTTCTGTTCCCTTGAGGACCATCAATGTTTCCTGATAGATACAATCAATACATTTTATCATTTCGACTGTTCATGATGATCGTTTCTCCAGTTTGAACTGATTGAGCTTGACTGTTTTGATCACACTGTACTGAAACAATCAAATCTATAAATCAGAATATTAATCAACAACATCTGTGGCGCTGATTCATCTCAAACAGTTGGTGACTTTTTGGCTTTTAGCTTTCACCTGTTTTCGCTTTTTGCTTGTGAGGTTTTGTTATTTTATATAATTTAAAACTTAAAATGTCAGTATTTAGCTGAAGACGTCACCTCGGAAAGTCAGTTTACAGTTTTCCTGACATTTAACTCAACAAGCGAACAAACGGTGAGTTAAACTTTGAATGAAGTGTAAAATATCGAACGAGAGCAGGTCTGTCCTCACATAAACTCAGGTAGTGCAGATGTTAACACACCTGCCAGCCAATCAGACATCAGGACTTTCTGTAGCAGCATTAAATGAGATTATTGATGTGTATTATGTTAATGTGGCTCCTCAGGGTCAAAGGTCAGCGGCTGGTGCGCCTCACCTCGTTCTCGCCTCCTCCAGAACGTTCGCAGGCTGTCGGGCCGGCAGCGACCTGCTGGGAATGCTGGGAGTGGCGTGGTGAGGAGTCCGCGGCGTGCCGTGTGAGATCTGTCAGAGAGGAGACGCGGTGAGAAAGGAGACGGCGAGTCTCTCAGACTCAGAGTTTCCAGGAGTTTTACCTTCTTGGGAGTTTTCCGTGGCGTTCTGGTTGAGGAGCGAGCGCTCTGCTTTTTACGAGGAGTACGAGATGAAGATCTGCCCTTTTTTGACACCACTTCCTCGTCACTGTCCGGCCCTGCCGCCTCCTCCTCCTCCTCCTCGCTGCTCTGCAGCTCCTTTTTTGAGGGAACAAACTCGTCCTCGTCCTCTGCGTCCGAGTTCATGTCCTGCTGGTTGTCCAGAAGATTCCTGATCAGACAGACGGTGAAGCTCAGAACACACGAACGAGTCACAGGTGCTGAAATAATGAACCGATCCGTCACAACTCACAGCTGTTTCCTGATGCGAGTTGACACCAACTGGGCCGACTTCCTCTTGGAGCTCCTCGGTGTGACCGGCAGCATCGGAGAGTTTTCATGATCTGCTTCAGCTCTGTCCACATCGAACATCAACCAACACAGAGGAGCAAAAAAGGGAAAAGAAAAGAGACATTCAGTCAATTTAAGACCATTAACATCGTACAGAACGAGCAGCAGATCCTGTTTGCTGTGTTTTCACTGATGTTCAGACGAATGCCACTGAATTTCTTTTGGATAATGAAGAAAACATGAATAAAAATAAAAAATATGATGATTCTCGAGAGTTCTGCAGTTACAAGGAGCCTCTTTTTATTATGATTTCTTAGTGAATCTATGAACATCATCACTGGAGATGAGCTCAGACAGCAGAAGTCAAATTTAAAATTTATCTAACTTTGTCTGAATGAGTTGGAACATCTCCATGAGCTTTGTGTCTCTGCTGCAGCGCCACCTGCTGGTGTGTTGCTGAATGTACTCACAGAACTCCCAGGGCCGGCTCCTTCAGGGTTTTGGCCTCTCTTCTTCGTGACGGAGTGGTGGCTCTGTTTGAAGACATGTTGATTATTTTTTTCAGTGTTTAGTAAAAAGGACAATAAATTCAAACGCAGTGGAAATATTTTCTCATCGTCTTTTGGTTTGTGACTGATTCCACTAAAACACCAGCTGTGCAGCTTCATAAAGAGTCACACCACATCCACCCCACCTTTCAAAACCTTTGCTGTATTTTGTTTGAAAGTTTGAAAATGAACATGCAGTGCTGTGGATGAAGCCTGAACACATAAAGATCCCAACACACACACGTGAACTGCAGGAGTGAAGAGCTCCTCCTTTTTTCTCAGCCTCAGACATCACCACAGTTTTTCAACCTCCAGGTCTGCTGTTTCTGACTCACTTTTGCCCCCTGGTGGCACATTTTGTCCTGGGAGTGGCATTTCTTCTTCTTCTCGGTGTCTTAACTACACCGGTTGGACCCCCTGCCTCCATCACATCACTCTGTGGAGAACTTTTCTCCATCAGCTCCCTGAAAGAGGCACCAAGGAGTCTGAACTTTCCATCAGGTCGTCTCTTTTTAACTAGTTTATCTGCTTCAAACCACTTTAAACATTAAATGAACAGGTGACTGCTGCTGCAGACAAACCTGCTCACATGACTGAGGTTTCTAATCTTTGACTCTTTGAGTTTGTGAGTGAGTGTGCTGACTTTTCTGCCAAAGCTGGTGACTGAACTGAGTATCTGTGCCGACCTGCTGAGGCGTCCTGTGCAGACGCTGATGCTCACAGTGACAGTGATGTTTGTCAGGTAAAATGTTTTCAGTTTTAATTTTGTTTGCAAGCATGTGAACTTTCACTAATTGGCAGCAAAGCGTTAGAGACATTCATGTGTTGACCTGATGGAGGCGCAAGAGGAAGTGACAGTGAAGCTGAAAGTTGACTCTGACCTGATGGATTCGTCTCCGGCAGGCGATGGAGGACTGTTCGCCTCAGAGGGAGGCGTTCTG
Source organism: Acanthurus lineatus (assembly GCA_029814665.1). NCBI lineage: Eukaryota > Metazoa > Chordata > Actinopteri > Acanthuriformes > Acanthuridae > Acanthurus > Acanthurus lineatus. The sequence goes on along the minus strand of JAPZDV010000021.1, from coordinate 27,062,602 downwards.
TTGAGAAGGACGACGGAGGGCTTCAGGAGGGGAGCGTCCTCAGCGGCGGGGGCTCTGTGGGTCTTCCTGAGGGGGGTGAGGCTGTGGGTGAGGGGGAGGGCCTGAGGAGGAGAGGCCGACAGCCTCTGAGCAAACATCACCTCCGCCTCCAGCTCCTCGTCCAGCAGCTGACTCAGGACGTCGTCACGAATCGTCGACTTCCTGTCCGGACCTGAAAGGAAACATGACGTCATTGACCTGCTGTTTTTTTTTTTTTTTTTAAATAAACTGTCATTAATATATTAAAGAAGAGAGACCGTTATCAGAGAGGTGACAAAAAAATTAGTCAGTTAATTGATTAATGTCCTGGCTCCAGCTTTCTTCTCTCTGTTTTATATGATTTTCTAAAATCTACCAGCTTGATAATCTAAAAAGCAGGTTGAGTTAGTGATGTAAAATGACTTTGGTGGAACAATTTACTGCCTGCTTTCTGTTTTTTCCCCTGTTGTTGAAACACTCACTGCTGAGCTCCAGTTTCTTGCGGACACCGGGCGTCCTGCCGCAGGCGTTCCTCCTCTTGGCGCTCAGACATTTTGAGGCAGACAGTTTGGTTGCAGAGTGCAACGACTCGGCTTCTGCTGCTGCGGCTCTCCCTGCGCTCATGGCCGCCCTGCTGTACTTCACCTCAACTGTCAAAGCCCGGCGCATGACGGCGACGTCTGGGGTCGGCAGGGCGCGTCGAGAGGAGCCCCGAGGCACTGGAGCTGCTGAGGGCGGCGAGCAAGGGGGCGACGGGGGGAGGGATGGTGTGGGACGGGCAGGAAGAGAGGAAGCTGGAGCAGGTTCAGGGTCCATCAGAGCAGAGTCCACCTCTTTGAAGGTCTTAGAGTCCCAGGAGAGCTTCACATACAGGGTGTCCTTGTCGTCAGAGTCCGGGAACGGGTCCGCTCCATCCAGGTGCTTCACCTTAAAGTGAAAAGAACAGAAACGAAACAACGTTTCAGAGGTGAAGATCATAAAATATCTGCAGAAAAAAAAAAAAAAACTATGTGCATGATGACACAAATGTTGCTGCTGCCGAGTCACAGAGCGAGCGACCCTCCGTCCTTCACCTGCACGGGTCTCAGGATGGACTCGACGTTGATCTCGTCCTCACAGCTGCGACCTTGGTAGTAGAAGATCTCTTGAGGGTGCGGCTCCCTACCCAGCAGCTTCAGTTTGCTCAAAGGCACTTCGGACACACGAACAAACCACTGAACCTCCGCCTTCTTCTGCTTCCCGCTCTCTGAAACACAACGAGGGAAGAGATTCAGCCGAAAGCCTCTGAGGACGAGTCAGTCGTTCAGGTCGAAGCGTTTTCGACTCACCGTCACCAAACAGCCTGATGACTTTGGCCACGTACGGGTTGTCGTCGTCGTCTCCCTCTATGAGGATGTGTTGGCCGACGGCGATGACTGTGGTCCTGGGGAGACCCTCCACACTGATGGCCAAAGACCTGGAGGCAAAGAGATGGAACAAAAGTCATCAATGACGCCTGCAAACACCATCAATACTGTACTTATTTAGTCTTTTTTTTAATTTTTCACACTGGTGGTGCATCTGTGGGCTGTGAGAGTTAGTTTACTTTTTGACAATGAGACTTTATATAAAGAAAAGTGAACTTTAATAAGTTTGTCATGCCTCCTTTCAATATATAAAAGCATAAAACTCATGAAACGTTCTGTAACTGATGAAGCGTTTTAGTGTCTCTGACATCTATCATTCAAATGGTTTAAACTGATCTGTTTGGGCCTTAATGTTAAAGAAAGATGTGCTCTGAATCAGTGCAGTGAAATGTGGTGAGTGAGATACATTTAAGCCCAAAATCACAAAACTGAATGGAAAATAACACTAAAATAAACAAATGATAATCTTTCTGTTTCTGATCAGCTCGATTCTCTCTCAATAAAACAACATTGTAAATTGCATTATGATCATCCTTTAAAAACATTTTACACCGAGTTTTAAACAAGTAACATCGAACAGAAGAAAAGACTTAAAGGTGGACGGATTGATCAGTCACCAAAGACAAATAATAAAGCCAATAAAAACCTTTTTAAGCCAAGACAGGGAACATCACCTTTTCTTTGTTTTAAGCAGTAAAAAAACAAATTATAATGAAAAATATAAACTAAAGTGGTCTCATAGTTAATCCTGTAAGAATGCAGATGTAAAGTTTTAGGAGCCTGGATTGAAATGATCAGGTTTGAAGCAGAACAGAAGTTTTCGGTGCCTTAAATTACAGAAAGATCAACAGCAGGAATCAAACATGAACTATGAGGAAGAAGAAAGAAAAATTAAAAACGTTTCTCACTGATATTCGTAGGTTTTTAACTTCCTGTTGAACCGTAAATGTTCCCCGCGCCACTTGTAGACTCGTCTGAGTCTCTGTCTGGTTGAATATTTCATCCTGTTTCCTCTCACGAGCTCAGATCGAACGGTGATCGATACAAAAATAAACAGATGTTTGTCCGTGAATAAAAGCCGATCGGTGCCGTTTGTCTGCTTTTATCCAAAACCCGGATCATTAAACGGAAAACCGCAGAGAGAGACTTCTAGCGATTCACCACTGACAACATTTCGCGCGCAAATTGCGTAGCTTCCGTATTCTTCTTCGGCACTTTAAATGGCTTCGAAGTCAAAAGGTGCGCAGCGCCACCTGCCGTCTCGGGTGTATAACAATTTTGATTCTTAATATTACAACAGTTTAATCTGAATAATCTGTGAATTGTGAGAGTCAGTTAACTCCAGATTTGTTTTCCAGGGAAACCAAAAGGTCAGCAGGTGTCAAAAAGATGAATGAGTCGTAGATACACATGAAACAGGACAAAGAATGACAAAAATATATTAAAAAAAACATACTTACACATCTTTCAATACTCACAGAATTTAATTCGTCCAGCATTTTTAATTGAAAAAGAATATTTACCAAAACACATTCACTATTGAAAATATTTTGTGTGATTATTGAGTGATGAGTGCAGTCATTAGACATAATTCTGCAATTTAAATAAGTCGGTCTTTGTTCTGAACCGGAAGTGTTACTTACGTTTCCGCTTGTAGTCCACAGGCTGATGCTGCTGTGCCCATGCTAGTGAACTAACTAATATTTCATTTCGATGGCAAACAGAACCGTTAAAGATGCGAACAGTATTCACGGGACTAACCCGCAGTACCTGGTGGAGAAAATCACCCGAACTCGAATCTACGAGTCTAAATATTGGAAGGAGGAGTGTTTCGGTCTCACCGGTGAGTAGCATGTTAGCTAGCGAGCTAACGTTAGCTTCCTGTCGGCTAATGTTAGCTACAGTCGATTTTTTCCTCTGAGTCCTACCTGAATGTTAGTTTAATTCATTTTAACTTCATTTAGGTTTATTAAAACTGGAAATATAACGTGGAAAAGACGTTTCCACAACCACAATGTTATCTCTCACTTGTATTGTTTGTTTTGTCTGGTAAACTGTTAAACATGAAATTAATCCTTTATTCAGCAGCGTGAGACTTCTTTGGGTTGCAGTTATCATTCTTTTCAGTTTAAGATGATATCTTTCATTTAGCTGATCTTTTGTTGTTTTGATCGCTAAATTATAAAAATTATTGTGGTCAACAAACCGCGTAATTACTGAAAATTGTTTTTCTTTAAACCAATCATCGTAAATTCAAAGATGAAAAATAAAATAGAATGAATTAATCAGATTACATCAGCTGGAACAATGAGGGCTCTGATGTTTACTTTAACAATCAGTCGATTATCAGAATTGATTTTAATGTCTCTTTTTGCAGGTTAACTGATTGATTAAAAGACCAGTTTAAAACAAAAACTCAAACACTTGTTTTTTGCTGCAGACAGGAATTTTTTTGTATGTATTTGTTTGATTTTTTATCAGAAAATGTACAAAACTCATCATGCCTGCTTACATACTGATCCAGTGAAGGGAAATCTCCATGCTTTGGTTTAGACTTTTTGTTTGGCTCTTCTTGTTTGACATTGTGAGTGTTAATCAGGTGTGCACATGTTGTTTCATCCTCAGCTGAGCTGGTTGTTGACAAAGCAATGGAGCTGAAGTATGTTGGTGGAGTTTATGGAGGAAACATCAAGCCTACTCCCTTCCTCTGCCTCACTCTGAAGATGCTGCAGATTCAGCCTGAAAAGGACATCATCGTGGAGTTCATAAAAAACGAGGACTTCAAGTGAGTTTCAACCTGTTGGTGGCGTATTTTATCTAACTATTTCTAAACAAGTAAGTTTGGTAATAAGAAGGTGTTACTCTTGAAACCACAGAGGGTAATCAGACAAACAGCCAGTCAGGAAAAAACAGGATGTGAAAAGGTTTTCTCCATGTAATTGCGGTCAAACAGCCTTCAGGAACATTAAAATACACACTCAGACATTACATGCACACACCGAACTGAAAGGATCTGTGAACTCTGACATCTTCTCACTTCACTCTTTCCCTGTGTTTCATTAGATATGTTCGTTTACTCGGAGCGATATACATGAGGTTGACTGGCACTGCAGTGGATTGCTATAAATACCTGGAGCCGCTGTACAACGACTACAGAAAAATCAAGAGTCAGAACAGAAACGGAGGTGAGTTTTGTGAATCAGTTCACAGAAGTTTATGAATTTATTAGTAGATGACGTTGATTTTTTCTAAAGCAGCAACATGAACTCGTCGTTTTTTCTTCTTTTGCTTGATTCAGAGTTTGAGTTGATGCACGTAGACGAGTTCATCGATGAGCTTCTTCATGCAGAGAGAGTGTGCGACATCATTCTGCCCCGCCTGCAGGTACGTTCACGTCACGTTCGCTCAGACGCAACTCGATACGAGTCCACACACAACTGATCTGTGTGTGTGTGTGTGTTTGTGTGTGTGTTGCAGAAGAGACACGTCCTCGAGGAGGCAGAGATGTTGGACCCACGGATCAGCGCGTTAGAGGAAGACTTGGATGAGGTGGAGAGCAGTGAAGAAGAAGATGAGGAAGAGGAGAAGGTAATAACATGTAATCAGCCTTGTGGAACACCGGGAGTGAGTGAAGTGATCAGTAATCAATAGAAATGCAGATATATTTGCACACAAGATACACAAGTCTACATTTGTAGAGAATCTGCACAGCTGTTCCAGCTGTGTGCTGTTTGTGTCTCTGTGGTTCTGATGTCATCGTCAGCTGACCACCGATGGGTTTGACCTCTCACGGAAAACAGGATCTGATTGTTGACTCAGATTTTAAAAATGTGTGTGTGTGTGTTTCCGCCTGCAGCCGGAAAGACTCCAGACCCCCGAACCCCACAGACGCAGTTACCGCGACAACGACAGACCTCGTCGATCTCCGTCACCCCGTTACAGACGCAGCCGCTCACCCAGACGGTTTGTGTTTGAAACATCTTCAGAGTGCCGTTTGTTTTGTTTTACATTTGAAATAAAACTCTTTCTAACACTAAATGTGCACTTTTGTGAACCGATGATAAATTTTGATTTTGGCTCTAAATCAAACTTCTTTGGGTTTTTTTTTTCTTTTTTGCAGGAGGAGCAGATCTCCGAAGAGACGAAGGTATGTTTGGTTTTGATTTGAAACCTTAAAATAAAATAATCTTTCAGTATAATATTTGTCAGTGTCTGTTGTTGTATTTCGCTCAGCCCTTCGCCCCGGAGAGACCGCCATCGCAGCAAGAGCCCCCGCCGCCATCGCAGCCGGTCCAGAGACAGACGCCATCGCTCCAAATCACCAGGTAACGAATCAGAACGAAGCCGGCTGAAGGTTTCGATCTGACACAGTGAGAGACGGTAAACAGAAGGGGGCGTGTTTGCATGTGTTAAGCTTAATTTGAGCAATCTTAAGTGTATTTGAATGAGTTGTAAAGAACTGTTCGACCAGAAGGTGGCAGCAGAATCAAAATGATTTTGAGCCAAAGCCACAGAGAGATGATTTATCGTTGCACTATGAAGCAGGTCTGCTCTCCTGGACCTGTTTCAGAGAGCAGGTGTAGAAAAAACTTTAAGTTTGTCAAACCTTAGATAAGTTAAATTGTCTTTTCAGAAACATCAAAATCCCAGTTAGACAGTATTTCTGTGCCAAAGGGTCGGCTTTCACACGACCTGGACTCATAATGGTTGTTTGGTTGTTTATCTGAAGAAGTTATCCTCATTATCTTGAACCAGGTCACCACAGAAGCCACAGACATCGCAGCCACTCAAAGTCTCCAGAAAGGTGAGCGATGCTGCTGTTACTGTTTCAGAAACGTTCAGACTCTTCGATTCTTGTCGCACGATTACAAAGAGTTTCCAAATATGTTGCTGTGTTTGAGCCTCTCTTCATTTGATAAGATACAAGATGCAAAATTTAAGTCTTTGATATAAATACGTCATTTTTCAAACTTTTTTTTAAAGTCTTTATCTTATTATCTTATCTTTATCTTACAGCTTTCAGCTTTATGTTTTTTAAATTTTTGTTTTTGGTCATTTGAACCTGAACGAAAACCAGTTAAGAAAATCCAACCTCAAGCTGTTTGCAGTAGATTTTTGAAGCTTTTCGTTGTATCACATGATCTCCATCAGCAGATGAACAAAACATCGCTGGTGTTCAAGGCCAGCAGCCATGTTTGTTTCGTCACTGTTTAACATTTAACATTTATTGTGAATAAGGAAATCGATTGAATAATTCACATTTAACGTTATTTTCTGTTTCACCTCACAGGAGCTCAAAAAAGAGTCACAAGAAGAGTCGAAGAGGAAACGAGTGATTTTACTTTCATATATTTTCTTCTTTTTTTACCTCCAAACTGTCAGATTTTGTTTGTTAATCTAGTTTTTACATTTGAGTTTTTACATTTTATCTTGGAAGTGGTTTCAGTGTTGGACGTTGGACTCTGTCATGTGTGTGTTTGTAAAGTCACCGAACATTCAGTCCAACTTCAGCTTCTCAGCTTCATGTTGAGGCTGAAATCCTCTGAGAGAGAAAAATCGATCAATACTTCTCGTTTTCAGATCACTCATGTCCATTATTGATACCTTCTGGATCAATGTAAACGTATAAAATGTGTTTCTGTGTATCAAATCTGAATTTCACTGAAATTTGTCATTGAAATAAAGACGGCGATTCATCAGTTGTGTGTTTTAGGAGGTTTGACTGATTCCTGAGGAAGACGACCCAAAACTCCTGATTGATTTTGTGATTTTATTTTGAAAGAACTTTGTCTGTTAAAAGCAGCACATGTTAAAATATTACAGCTGTGGTTCAGTTATTAAACTTCATGGCAAAAAAGGACAATTAACATGCAGAAAACAGTCAAGTTCGTCTTCAGTAAGGATACAACTAAACATCACAAGGTTTCAATAAAGTTTTTAAAAATGAAAAATACAATCATGAGCCTGAAAAGAGCATCACTTTTACTTCTTTAATAAGTACCAAATAAAACTTATTAATTGTTCTGAAACTTCAGATGTGCACGATAAAGTTTTATTAGGACTTTTTTGAAATCACAAACTAAATTTAAATCTTTGGACACAAACATTTTGTTTCAGCACTTTGAGGGAAAATGTTTGAGCAACGTTGTTTAAACTGGAAAAATCGCCACAGAGGACGTTTCATCATGTTTCCCCACAAACTGAACATCCTGTCCTCTGATTTTCTTTTCCAGGACATGAGAAATGTTTTCAAACGTCAGCCTGAAGCAGGGCCTCATGTTTTTCTTAATGTAGAATGAGTCATGAAACACTTTGGATTTTTGCCAGAAACCCCTTCGTTCCTTTACTAATGTGGTTCCTGTGATCTCGTTCAGGTGAAGTTCAGGTGTTGGTGGCGTCTCTGCTGACTGTTATGAGTGAGTTTTAAGTATTTTGCGTAGTTATAGTTTTTAAATGTGACTTTTCGTTGAGTTCAGATCAGAGTGAACGGAAGAAAACCCTCCGTAGGTTCCGTCTTTAAACGCCTTAACTCTCGTTTCCCGTGAACAGAAACCTACAGACACATAACCGTCGCATCTCCGGCCAACTTATCAACAATCATCTCTTTGTTCCTCCACCTCGACATAACAACTCCATCAGTCACTCCACCTCCAGCCCGGGGGGGGGGGGGGGGGGGGGGGGGGGGGGGGGGGGGGGGGGGGGGGGGGGGGGGGGGGGGGGGGGGGGG
>JAPZDV010000021.1:27032042-27050255 GCA_029814665.1 Acanthurus lineatus | reverse complement strand
GAATTTTTTTTTTTTTGGAAACAGAAGCTAATTTTGATTATCATGTTGAAACTTGTTCCTTTTGGGGGTTTTGTGTAACAGCAGAGTTGTTTAAATTTTTAAGTCATGAAGCTGTTATTCATTTTGAACGTTAAATCATCCAAAATTTGGTAAAAGTCAGCAGCTACTTCACATTTAAAACCAAAATCGGCGGGTCAATGGTAGATATTAACCATAGATTTGTGCAACTCTCGCGAGATTTGTACGTGTTGGTTCTTAAGTACGCACTTTTTGCACTTTGTATAATATTGCATATTATTTTAACGCTGTGATTTAAAACTGGTCAAAGTCAGGGACAAAATCATCTGGTAAGGATGAGGGACAGGTCACGGTTTAGGTTAAAATGTTCAATCTCGCGATATCTTTTCGCGGGTCTTGAGTTACCAGCCAGACACGACCATCTCAGTTGAATACCGTGGGGCGCAATTTACGTAAACTACTTACGACGGAACATATCCTGCGTATTTCGCTAGTAATGGCGGAGCTCAAAGAGGCAGACGCTGCTCAGCTACACCAGGAGGACGCTGATATCAAACGTAAGTAAACTGCACCTGTCTGTCGCTTGAACGTCAGATTTGTGGACGTAAAGTGGATAATTTATTGCAGTTTAGATGCCTTCAGCGGTGCGCAGTGAATCCACAGCGTGTTTGAGTTTGTAACTGCTGAACTAAGCGAGGGCCTCACCACGGAGCTCCGCCATGGGACCTAAACAATCAACAACAACAACCTCAAAAAAGGCTAAAGCTAGTACTAGCTTAACGGCTGTCGTTAGCCGGTGCCTCAAACGTCGCACCTGTCCGCGGAGGCTCTGTGTGAAGGTTGAGTTTTGGTTTTATTAAGTTACAGTTTCAGATGGCACAGTCTCACCACGGAGCTGCACTACAGGACCACAGAGCCGCTCAGTTTGGACATCAGCCGCCTGCTTGTTTGCGGTTTATTGACGGTTCATTAGCCGTTTGTTAACGGTGTGATGCCGGTGGTCCAAAGACGTTGCATTTAATTTTGGTTAAAAGAAAAAAATCAATCAACCTGAATTAGTTAAAACTTCAAAGTATGGTGGCATTAAGGAAGCAGAAGAAGAAGAAGCTGTTAACCAGAAAGAAACTAAGTACTTTTACTCAGGTTGGCCCTCTTCACCTAAGTAACGTTACAGTTTAAAGGTACTTTACCAGAGTATATCCATTTTCTGCTACTTTATATTTTCGGTTTTTAAATAATTGAACAAGCTGTTTTTTGATGTTTTATTGCAGATCAAAATAAAACTTTATTGACAGATATGACATTTACAAGTGAGCCAGCAGCCTTTTCCCAGCTGCAGCTTTTCAGCGATTAACATGCTAATGCATCAATATTTATCAATTGAGATAATCCAAAAAGCTCAGGAACCATGTTCTCTTCTCTCTCGTTGTCTGTGGAGGTGGAGGTGATGGAGATGCACCTTCAGCTGGAGACCAGGCTGCATCGCAGACGACAAAGAACGAAGCTTCTGCAGACAACAACGCCAAACCATCAACCACAGCTACCGGTAACAAAATAAAAGCTGTCTCTAAATATTGATCATCTGGCATCAGTGTTTACGGTCGGCTCCATGCACATGAGGGATTAATTGAACCTGCCAACATTTAGTTTTCTGCTTTTCCACAAACAGACAGACACATCTCCATCCAAACCAAACTGGAGGGCCTCGAGATGCTGGTCGACCTCAACGGTGGTGAGTTCACTGCTTAACTGGAACGCCGTCACTTTCTAATTTTTTTCTTCTGCATTTCTTGTTGTGATATAAGATGATAGGAGACGTTTCAAGAGACTCAAAATAAGCAGCAGCAGAAAATTAATCAAGCTGTTTTGATAATTGCTTAACCGTTTCAGAAAGTGGGAAATATGAACCTGTTCACACTTCTCCGTCAGTCCTTATCTGCCCATTTTATGTTTTAATTACTAAGCAAATATTTGAGATTTAACATGACATTTATGATATTTGGCTTTGAGGAGCTGCGACGAGTATCATCAACATCTTTTACAACATTTCTTAGACCAGATAATTAATTGCTAAATAAAGAAAATAATCTTTAGCTTCTGCTTTGGTGATTTTGTGTTTCTTGCCCATCAGCGGGACGGAAGTCGTGTCCTCTGTGTCCTGAGGAGAAGTTCAAAGCCTGTTACAGCCACAAGCTCCGCAGACATCTGCAGAACCTCCACTGGAAGGTTTATGTGGAGTTTGAAGGTACGAATGTGACGCTCAGTCTCCGTCAGCTCTTCTAGTTTCAGTCTTTGCAGCAGATGTTGAACCTGAGAGGAACTAAAAGAAACAGGCCAAAAGTATGTAGACGCCATAAACAAAACTGAAAAACGATCCAGATTTGAAACAAAATGCAAACTCCAAACTTTAAACATTTATTGAATGTGTTTATTGAATTTGTTGAATGTGAAGTCGCTTATCAAATCCTGATCTTGATGATATAACTGATGATCCTTGACCTTCAACAGGCCAGAGGATGTGCATCTGCCACCTGCCCTGCAGAAACCTGAAGCCCAGCCTCAGCGGAGACCAGGTGAGAAATCAGAGCTGCACGTCACAGGATCAGTCACACGTCCATGCAAAGATGCTTTAAAGGAGGCAAGAAGCCACATAGTGAGAAAATAAAGACATAACGGGGTAAAAAAATGAGATGTGTTGTGTGGTTTTATAGTCAAAGGCTGGATTGTTGTCAAGTCATGAGGTCGCGTGGCTGCATGTAAGACAAGAGAAACACTTTCTCCACTTATCCTGCGATTGTTACCATATTACATCATCTTTTATTGGACTTACAGCTTTTTAATCTCATATAGAGATAAAAAAAAAAATCTTTTGTGCTGCTATTGGCCATTTAAATAATTCACAGTGATTTTAAAGGCACTATTTTTTTTTTTTACCTGTTGCATCTTTTATGTTTGCTCATGAATTTGTGGTTTCTGTGTTATTGAATTGGATTGTTTTGTGATACGCATACTGGATTCATTTTTGGGACATTTCCTCGCCTCCTGCTTCATAAGAAAACCCTGAAAGATCTGCCGTCACCATGTTGTGTGAACTCCTTCCAGGCGTCGGGGAGACACGTGGCTCACTACCACTGCGTCGTGTGTTCGGTCACCATCGCCAGAAAGACCGACATGATCAGCCACCTGAAACGACACGTCAACAAAGGAGAGACCGAAGCCAGCTACTCCGGCAGCTCCGACGTACAGTTCGAGGAGCCGGGTAATAAACGCTGACCGCTTCTCAACACGCACACTGGCTGAGTTTGTATCAGTTCAGCTCCAAAAACACTGGATCCACCTCTTAAACGTTCCTACATTTAGTGTTTGTCAGGATCCTGTTAAGCTCCGCACCTTCACTTTAAAACGTGTAGTTAGTTTAAGTCTCCGGGCTGAAGGTGGTTAATTTCTCACACTTAGATAAAACGTCCAGGTTCACAGACGAGATGACACAATAACAGCTCCTCATGTTGAGTCAAATGATGCTCAGTTTTCCTTTTTTTCCTTCAAACCTCATTCAAGCAGCCATGACGCTGTGTCTCTGCTGATGCCTCAGTGTGACTGAATGTGTGTGATGTGTGTGCAGCTCCGTCTGGTCAAGCCTATGAAATCATGAAGGAGCTTGGAACCAACGTGCAGCTGCTGCCGAACCACACCACCCCGCAGAAGAGCGACACCTACTTCAACCGCAAGATGAAGACCAACAGGTCGGCGTGCACACCAGACTTTTACAAAAACGTGTGCAGATTTTTCTTTGACAAAGAAACTCTGATTGCAAACGTCCTTTAAAGCAGCTTGTGTGTGTGTGTGTGTGTGTGTTTCAGGCAGCTGGTGTTTTGTTCGCTGGCTGTTCTTGCGGAAGAGAGAAACCCGCTGGAGTGTCTGGATGCTTTTGGAGCTACAGGTGAGACTGTGACGACCCGCTGGAAGAAGAAGAAGTTAACATTATTATTTTAAATCATTAACAAACAATTCTGGAGAATTAGAAATAAATACTCGCTGTGTGTTTAACTCGGAGGTTGCTGTTGTTCGTAATTCTAGCAGAAACGCCTTGAGAGGTGGAGGTTGAGGCTCCTGTAGCTCCTCTCCATCATGACACCTCCGTCTTCTGTCTCCTGTGTTTTTCCCGTCCGTCTCTCAGGGATTATGGGCCTCCAGTGGGCGAAGCACCTTCGTAACGCAGTCAAAGTCACCATCACCGACATCAGCGACACGTGCGTCAAAATGATCAAAGAGAACTGCGAGCTCAACCGCATCCGTGTGGACGGAGGCTCACGAGGCCCTCGGGGGCCCGACGGCGCCGGCAGCGAAGCCAAGGGAGCGCCCATCGCCACGGTGGAGGTCGCCAAGATGGACGCCAACGTCATCATGCACCTACGGCCCTTCGATTACATGTGAGTAGGAATGTCTGATCAGTTTGAGTCACGAGGAAAGATGCGTTTGTGGTTAATATTTAGCTTTTAGTTTGTGTGTAAAACATGTTGCTGATATGTCCCTTCATCACCATGAACACACACACACACACCGTCCAGCTAGAGCATCAAATGTGGATTAATCCGCTGCTGAAAATAGTCCTGAACAAACTATTTCCTCCTGTTTGATAAAAGCTGCAGTGAGCAGCTGTTCGGAGAAATTAATGAACCTTTTTAAACATGAAACTGTTTGTGAGGAGTGTCAGAGTATGAGCCAATGAGCTTTGAGCGTTGAGCCATAGACAGGAAGTCGGACAGCACTGAGAGACGGATGAACATGTTGTTCACCGGTTAAATACAGAACAACAGACCGACCTTTAGAGTCTGTTCATACAGCAACATCAGCAGCCTGAATCAGCTCAACTTGATCAAAAATGAGTTTAACTATTATTAAAACGATCACATCCATCTCTCACTTATGTTTTTTATTTCCTGTGTGGCTCTAATGATAAAATTATGTTCTCAACCTTTTTTGTAGACCTGTTTTATCCCATCAGATCTTTTATCTTCATGTTGGTTTAATAGTTTAATTGCTTCTGTCAAGTGTTTTTTCTATCAGTGTGAAGTGTGAAGAATTTTTAACTAACACGTTTCTTTATTTACCAAAGTTTCGTCGTCTGTTAAAGGGGCTTCTCCTGGATGTGTGAGGGTTTTTTTAAAATCTGCAGAATCAAACATGCAGTGATTCAATCAGCCACTTTTGTCTTACATCTCTCAGTCACTTGGATCCGTACGGGACGGCGGTGAACTACCTGGACGCCGCCTTCAGAAACGTGAGGAACCTGGGCATCATCTCCGTGACGTCCACGGACACGGGCTCGCTGTACTCCAAGTCTCCCAACGTCACCCTGCGTCACTACGGCTGTCACATCGTACGCACCGAGTACTACAAAGAGCTGGCCGCTCGCATGGTCATCGCCACCGTGGCCAGGTGGGTGTATGATTCAGTCTGATGAGACACTGAGACCGAAGGAAACCGTCAGAGTCGAATCCTGATGCGCTGCTGTCTGTTGCAGAGCGGCGGCTCGCTGTAACAAAGGCATCGAGGTGCTGCTGGCGGTGGCGCTCGAGCATTTCGTCCTGGTGGTGGTGAGAGTCCTCAGAGGTCCGTCACAAGCCGACGAGTCGGCGAAGAGGTTACGGAAGCTGGTTCACTGTCAGTGGTGCGAGGAGAGAGTCTTCCTCAAACAGGGGAACATGGTGGACGGTGAGTCTGTCACACGAGGCTGCTCCAGGATGATTCCTTCTGTCGTTCTGATGCAAAGGAAGGAAACCTGCGGCGGTTTGGCTTGGGTTTAGTTTAATGCCAATATGAAGTTACCGTACTTTTTGGACTATAAGCCGCACCCACTAAATTTAACAACTAAAACCACTAAAGCTGTCTTATTCAGTGTCGGAATTTAACAGCATCAGAATTACTTCGTCAAACATGTTGTTGTTTATATTCGTTTATATTCGTCCATAAATTAGTCGCATCAGAGTTTAAGCCGGAAGGTTCAAAGCGTCGGAAAAAAATAGCGGCTTATAGTCTGGAAATTACGGTATTTTCTGTGCAGAGAATGGGAAGCTGCAGTGGATGCTGGGAGTTAATCATGCTGTGTTTTTTCCTGCAGACACGCTGCCCTGTAACTGTCATGGAAGTCTGCCTGGGAAGACGGCGGTGCATCTGGGACCGTTATGGTAAACCTCTGAGCTGCAGGAGAGGAGCTCTACACTGTATCTGCTGCCTCATTTTGGTGCCATCTAGTGGTAACGCAGACTGACGTGTGCAGCAAACAAAAATCTTAATTTTAAAAAATAAAACTCTGCAGATGTTGGAGTTGAACATGTTAGAATTACAGGGTTTAAACGCGTCCTGTCACGCAGGTGCAGCTCAGTTACAGGTGTGTGTGTGCTTGTCCAGGTGTGGGCCGCTGTTCAACACGGGCTTCCTGAGGAGGATGCTGTCGGCGGCGGTGCAGCACAGCATGGACGACATCCAGCCGCTCGTCAAAACTCTGATCTGCGAGTCCGAGTGCACCACCCTCAAGTCTTTGGTCCACGGTTCGGCGGCTCTCACCAACCAGGGTAACAGTCCGTCATCCCACCTGTCACCTGTGTGAAGTGTGAAGAAACGTGTGTTTACATTCGGTTTCCTCTGTGCAGTCGAGTGTGGAGTCGTCATCAAGACCCTGCAGAGCGGAGAGGACTCAGGTGCTGCTGATAAGTCAGGTGAGTTTTTTTATAAACTTTGATAATCATTAAGGTTTTTAATTTGGTGCTTTACGCATCAACACAGACAATTATTTATCTTTTGCCTAAAATTAGCTTGTTTGTGTCCGTTTGTGGCTGAAAAAGACAGTTAAGCCAAATTTTGAGGCTAAAAAAGTTTCTGTTTTTAAATTTCGTTGCCACATCAATTTAAAAAAAGCAGAACAAGCGGCTGAATGATTTCTTCTCTCTGTGGCTCCGAACACAAAACATTAAAATGTCTTTAACTGACTCTGAATCTGTCGCCACCGATGCTGACAAGAACCGACAACCAGCTGTGAACCATCACCCAACATCTGCTCAAACACGACGACGGGCACATCGGAGGGTGGATGAGTTTGGATGAAGTTACCACGATCCATAATGTCTCCTCCGCTCTCTGTGTCACATTTTAGAAAAACTGAGCCTGCAACAATCAGCAGATTGTACTGAGAAAGTTGTTCCATCCTGTTTTTTCTGCATTAAATTTACCTCTAAAGATTTAAAACAATTTAATGCACATTTTAGGCAAATCAACCAGAAAAAGAAGTCAAACCTGCTGCAGTTCCTGTAGCTGTGCCTCTGTCCTCTAGAGGGCAGTGTGCTCCTGTGTTTCACTTTCATCAGAGAAGTTAAATGGAGATGCTCTGCAGAGAAAATCTAAATGACTTCTTTGACCTCATTATGACGCTTTCACGTGTTGTGTTTTCTCTTCCTGCTTGTTTAAACACCTGAAAGGTGATTTTTTTTTTTTTTTGCAGCATCAAAGCAAATTTAGATATTCTGATTCAGCTGCACATTATGTAATTCAATCATTTTATTTTCATTTCAGCCGACAGTTTTGGTTTTTTTTCTGGATCTCCACCAGAATTTCAAACAAAGCCGCTGCTGTTTCCTCTGAGTCCAGTCGTCTGTTCAGATCTGATTTTCTTTTTTTTTTATTTTTCGTCCCGCAGGAAAGAGAAAAACTGGCGAGGAGTCTGGGAACGTCGTGAAGAAGCTGAAGTCCGATGCGTCTCTGGAACACCCGCCCTTCTATTACAGCATCCACCGCCACAGCATCAGAGGCATGAACATGCCCAAGTAGGTGACCTCTGACCTCTTTAGTGGAAAATTCCCAGAGTGCTGCGCTGCAATGAGCCGGGAGCATCTTTGCTAGTTAAAGAGCTCGACCGAGGGAAATTCCAGATCGGCCTGGAAAGTGAACGAGACAACAAAAAAGAGATTTGATGACAAGAAGAAAAAATAACAGCAGTTTTATGCTTTAATATCTTAAAATCTCAGCCGCAGTTGTGTTTTCTGTCTCTGCACAGGTTGAATAAGTTCCTTCAGTACCTGACGGAGGCCGGTTTCAGGGTGAGTCGGACTCACTTTGACCCCACGGGAGTTCGGACCGACGCCACGCTGGAGCAGTTTAAATCAGTCCTCACCAAGTACAGCGTCCCCACGTACACCAACGCCGCCGCCACCCAGACGAGCGTCAGCACGGAGCAGACGGCGTGAGAGGAACCGGCCGAGACGGACGCACTCCGACAGCTGAGAGGAAACAAAACCAGTCTGCTCCCAGTTCTTCGTCCCGTTTCTGTGACCCAAACAAAGTTCTGACTGCACTGAAATCTGAAACAAACCCCTTTTTATTCCACTTTACTGTGTTCATGCTAGAAAAGGTAGAAACTTCTAAATCAAACCAAAGCCGACGTGGATTTCATTTAAAACTTTAAAAACCAAACTGATCCTGCAGCGCAGATGAGCCCAACTTTCTCTATTTATTTCAGACTTTTCTTAAAATGAGTTTTATTGTTTTTTTTTTGTGTTTTCTTGTCTTCTAAAAACATAATAAAATGATCTTGCAAAGCCTGGTTTTGCTGATTTCTCAGGCATGTGATGTCCTGTGTTTCCTTACCGAGACTTTAAAGAAAGACAAAGAAAACGTAGAGTTTCAAACAATCCTGGTTAAAAACAGAGTCGATCTCCAAGGAAAATCAATTTAATAATCAGTTTTAATTTAGTTGCATCACGTGTTTCGACAGTCTTCAGGTCTCAGGACTGAACAGCAGATCTGAGAGATATGAGCGAGATTTACTGACCTGTCACCTGTGACCACGCCCAACCATGACGTCACAATGCCCCTGAGTGCACCTGAGACGTTAAACCACTAGAGGTCAGCAAAGACACCGTTTGAAAGAGCTGTTTGAACCTGTTGAGTCACTTCGAGGCTCTTAGTTTTTTCACCTGTTTTATGATAAAATTTTCCACAAACTGAGTTTTTTGTTTTTTCAAAGACAAACAGCTGAGTCAACCGGGATTACTAATCCGTCTTCAAGTAGATTAAGTAAATATTTTCAAGCTTTTTTTAACCTGTTGATCAAATAATGAGCCGAGAAAATGAAGTCGTTTCATAAAAAATATTGATTTGTCCTGATAAAGGCGATGAGAAGCGTCATTAAGAGACACCGTGTTAGTTTATTCAATTATGAAAGAAAAATGATAAAAACTGGCAATAAATAGAGATCTGTCAATCGAATAATTGATTAAATTGATTATTTAGCTCTTCTTTTACAAAATGGGTTAATTTTTGACAAAAACAACCGAAAGCAACATAATTTAATGAAATCTTAACGTTTTCTTCGTAAGATTGGTCCAAAAAAAAGAAAAAGGTAAAGAAAAAGGTCATTATTTCCCTTTGAGATGTGGAGTTAAAGTAGAAATTTACATGAAAATAAAATACTCACACCGTTCAAGTACCTTTTAAATTGTAATCGAGTAACTGTGAACTGTGTAATTAAACTACCACTGAAGGTTTTATCTTGTTATCTCGTTGTTTACTCATTTAAAATGTAGGTGTTTTATTTTGTTAAATGTTTTTGTTCTGGGTCACAAATTTAAAAAATGATGTTAGTTTGTTCAGAAAGTGGATGTTATTGATCTGAAGCTGATCTTTGTAACTGCAGCCTTGACTCGAGTCATAAAGCATCAGAGAAAAACGAGCTCAGCGTCACCGGATGACACACGGGAGGAGGAGGGGGAGGAGGAGAGGAGGAGAGGAGGGCGTGTTCCTCCTCCCCCCCTTCCTCCCTTCCTCCCTCTCCGCCGCCGCAGATTAATGTGACGGTCGGTGTGTGCACCTGAGGACCGCAGCTTACCTGTCGACCCCGTCCCCGCCGCAGCGCAGCGCAGCATCATGGGCATCTCCGCGTCCAGCCTGCTGGATGAGACCAAATCCAACTTCATCAAAGGTACGAAGCGACGCGCCGATCGCGGCTCGGAGCGACGCGGCCATGACGCGCCGCCGCGCCTCATCCAACACACCGAAAACACACACCGACACACACACAGCCGGTCTGTTCTGTTATATATTTACAGGAAACTTCCTCTTCTGCTGCTCTGTGTTGTCGTGGGGATTCTGTCTTTTTTTATTTTAAATATAAAACCTGTGAAAGAGTCAAAGCGGCGCGCTGGTTTGTTTGCGCTTCAGAAGAATCTGGATTTCAGAGGAATCGGTGTCTCCTCCGTTTCTGAGCTCAAATCTTGTCTTCACTTGTGAATGTGACTTTCTGTGGAAAGAAAGACAGCTGATTAATCATCAGTTTCACCTGAACTTCTTTACAGAGAATCTCAGTCTGGCTGCTGTGAAACCTGTTAGTCCGGTTTCCTTTTTTTCTTTCCACAGAATTTTTTTTCCCCAAAACATTCAGACTTCACCTCTGTGTTTTTCCAGGCGGTTTGTGTGTCAGAAAACGCGCCCAGGAGGGATTCAGAGCCGTGCTCAGTGTTTTGGGCTCGGTTATCTGCGGGGTTGATCAGGTCGCTCCTGCCTGTCAGGTCCTGCAGGAGGGGCGGAAAAGTGAGCCGCGACCGAGTGCCAAGACCTGTTTCCCCTTTTGTTGTGCGCGTCCTCTGCTGCTGGGTGTGTCCATGGGTGGATGTATAGGGAGGACAAAAGATGCTTCTGCTGTTTGTACTGTGTGTGAATGACAGACAGGTGCAGGTTTCTAACAGGTGTTTATGCAGGAAGGGCAGGAAGTCGCTTTTCTGAGAGACTTCGCGTCCTGAAGCGACGAGCCAGAGTTTGTTCACCCTCAGCTGGTTTGGTTGGTGAAAAGCTGAACAGATGTAAAGTTCAGGTGTTCACTGGTCGCATCTGGCCCCAGTTGGTGCATCTCATGTGCATTTCACAGTAAAAGCATCTGAATCTGTTCTAGAAAAATGCTTTGCAACTGTTCTGGCCAGTTGTAATCTGTTACTGCTGACATGCAAGTAGAAATAAACGTATAATAAAAGTATAAATAAGGGAAAGGAACAGCAATGCAGACTCATTGTGGTGGAAACACAACTGATCTGCAAGTGATACTTCATTTATTTTCTCAGTGAATCAAATCTTTTAGTCTTGCAAACATCAGAAAACAGTAAAAAACACCAGTTTCTTTGGATATTTTGTACGAACAGCAGCTCAGAATCCACATGTTTAGACTGATTAATCAGAGAAAAGCAGCAAATCTTCCCTCTGCAGGATCCAGCCTTTTCTGGCTGCCATCTCGGTTTGGATGAGAAGAGCTGTTTCTCATTTTTGTGGGACTTTTAAAAACACCCGCTGAGCTCTCAGACCGGAGCCAAGACTGGTACAATTAATGAAATATAACGAATCCCATCTGTCCTCTGCATCTTACCTCATAGGCTGTATATGTGTTTTCCAAGTTGGAGAGAAGTTGATTTAACTCTGTTGTTGCATGCTTGAAGTGCAAAGCTTTGCATGTTAGCAGAACAGTCAGCAGGTCTCTGGGCTGTAAACTGTTCTAGTTATCAGCTGACCAGCTGGTTATTATCTTCCTGATCAATCAGTTGGTCTGTAAAAACATCAACAAGCTGGGACTTGTGACACATTCAGATCTCTCGTTTGGTCCAAAACACAAATGAATTCAGTTTGTTATAAAGTAGAAAAAGCAGCAGCAGATCTTCGTATTTGAGAATCTGGAGGGACCAAATGTTGAACATTTGTTGCACGGGTGCATCTTTGTTCTGCTGGGATGGAGGCTGGACTCGCTGCAGAGACTCGCTGCAAAGACTCACTGCACAGACTCACTGCACAAAGTCGCGTCTGAGACTCGCTACAAAGACTCGCTGCACAGACTCACTGCAGAGACTCACTGCAGAGACTCGCTGCACGGACTCGCTGCACAGACTCGGGCACAGACTCGCTGCACAGACTCACTGCAGAGATTCGCTGCAGAGACTCGCTGCACAGACTCACTGCACAGACTCGCTGCAGAGACTCACTGCAGAGATTCGCTGCACAGACTCACTACACAGACTCGCTGCACAGACTCGCCCGTGGCACAGACTCGCTGCAGAGACTCGCTGCACAGACTCGCTGCACAGACTCGCTGCAGAGACTCACTGCACAGACTCGCTGCACAGACTCGCTGCAGAGACTCACTGCAGAGATTCGCTGCACAGACTCACTGCACAGACTCGCTGCACAGACTCGCCCGTTGCACAGACTCGCTGCAGAGACTCGCTGCAGAGACTCGCTGCAGAGACTCGCTGCAGAGACTCGCGGCTGAGACTCGCTGCACAGACTCGCTGCACAGACTCGCTGCGCAGATTGTTGCAGAGACTCGCTTCCCTCTCGGGCGCAGTAAACTCCATCCACAGCATGAGACTGAGTGTTGGCTCGTTTCCGGCACAAACTGAGCCCCCGGCACTCAGGCTGACGGCTGCGACTCGCAGGTTTCTGTTCAGCTGTGTTCTTGCACAGATGTGGGTTTAACAGGTTTGTGAGCTTGTGTTTCGAATCTCTCTCCTGACTGGATGATGGAATCGGCTGTGTAGGTGAGATTTGGGAGGTGTGTGTGTGTGTGTTTCCTGCAGAGTTTTTCAACAGCTGACATCAGAAGAAAGTCATATATTCTTATGAAACATGATATTAATCCTCTTTAAGCCTCAGGGAAACACACAGATGCACCAGTTCACACATAAAAAGCTAAATGTTTAAGGAATGAGCCGACTGTTGGCTCATCATCTGGTGATTATGTTGATGCTGAGAGAAAATGCAGCAGGACTTCTCTGCTTCAGCTCAGCAGTTGATGATTAATAACCACAGAGTTCATTCATGTTTCTGGTTTAATGAGAGCGACATTAATTAGTGCAAAGCATCCATAAATAGATGGAGGAAGGATGGAGACGGCTCAGCTCAGGCAGCCATGTGGAGACAGAGAGGAACAAACCACTGCTGCTCTGAGGTCTGTTAGATAACCAGCTGAACACACAGAGGAGCTTCAGCCTGCTGGAGACCGAGTCGCTTTATGGTTTCATTACTGTTTGATTACTGGCTGATTGAACAGCTTCATTCATGAGTCCAGATGCTGCTGCTCTTCTTGGGTCACATGACCAACAGACGGGGTCAACGCTCGGTGAAAAAACACTGTTGTAAACGAAACAAAGTGAAGGTGAAAAGTCAGAGGAAGCAGAGAAAACAACAGAGACAAAAAACCAGAAATGATGTGAGATGCAGAGTGATGCGGTCCTGTTGATGTTGACACTGGTTGCGTTGCCTCTGCTGTTGCCGTGGTTACAGCACAGCGTATCATATGTTCAAACCGGAAAAAAAACAAACAAGTTTCTGTTGATTGAATGGAAACGTGGTTGTTTTGTGTATTTTCAGTCTGCTGGCAGCTTCACAGGAAACCTCTCTCTGCCTGCTGGCTCCTACAAAATAAGACTGCGGATAATAAAACACTGTGTATGTTCGTGGCTGAAGGTTTGCAGCGTTCATGCTCAGGTTTAATGGGGTCTTCTGGGGGTTTTTTATCTCCTGCAGCTCGGTGTAAGAGCAGCCTGTGGCCTCACTCCGCAGACTCTGGGACACGTCTTTGCTTTCATGTTCGACTCGTCACTTTTTCCTGGCTGCTTTTTGGTGGAGTGTTAACTCAGAGCAGTGACACTGTGCATCCATTCCTCATGATGAAAACACTCCTGTGTGTCAGTCTGCAGCATTACTGTGTGTGTGTGAGTGTGTGTGAGTGCAGGAGGGTGTGTGTGTGCTGAATAATAGAAGGGAGTTTCCTGGGTTTGGTTGGTTAAAGTGATTCTGGTTCAGATGAATCATGAGCTGACAGCAGCTCAGTTTTTGGTGGAGGCCGATCCCTCGACACTGAGGTTTTTCAGGCTGATGTCATTCGTCCTCTTTGTGTCTCTGTTTGTTTGCAGTGAAATGAAACTCTTCTCTTCATTCCAGCTCTGTGCGACGGTGTTTCTTCCCTCACAGACTGAAAACAGTCGTGTGTTCAAACAGCTCACTGGGTTAGTTTGTTACACCAGCGAGACGTGAAATATGAAGCTGTCAGTCTTTTTGTCCATGTTTGCATCAGCAGACCGAAAACAGAATAATCAGATCAATCAAATTAATAACTGATGATAACTGAATTCTGGATGATGTTTCTTGTGGCTGTATGGTCGAGTGATCACATCATGTTGCTCTTATGGTTTTATATTCTCTTGTTTTTATCTTTCTCTGTGATGTTGTGCTTCATGTGGATCTGTGGAATAATAATGAATAATGTGCAGTGTTTGTTCTTGTGTTTTGAAGGAGTATTTGCTTCTGTTTGCATGTGGATTGTTTTTGTTGTTGCATTTATTGATTCTTATGTAAGGCAGAGAAATGTGAGTTCAATAAAGTGGGAACAATAAAGTTTATCGTATCATACCGTATCGTATCGTATCTTGTTGCATCGTATCGTATCGTATCGTATCGTATCGTATCGTATCGTATGAGAACTATCTTCGGTTGCAGCCTTGGTTACAGAAAATTAAGGATAAGATCACAGTAAAGGTTTAATTTTAATCGATTTAATTGAGTGCCGATTTTTTTCTATCAAGCTGTATGAAACAAATAACAAAGAAATATTAAAATCCAGGAACCAAATCATTAACGTGGACAAAGAGCACCAGTTTTTAAGAGGCAAACAAAGAACGTCGTCTGTTTTTGAGTCTCTTGGAACATCTTAAATTTATTTGCACCAGGATTCATCTTTTTTTTTTAAAAGCTCTTGTGGATGTTGTTCCTCCACACTGTTTCAGCCCCCTCTAGTCTTTACTTCCATTTATCAGATGGAAAACATGGCGTCTGTCATGGAAACGTTGTCGTATTTCTTTGAAATTCTCTTTTCCAAATCAGGTTTTGTTTCGGAATAAACCTGATGAGGAAAACAGACGATGCAGATACAGAATTGTGATCAAAATGTGATGTTCACTCCTACTTTAGATGCTTAAAATATGGGGCTGTGGAGGCCATATTTCACTAATTGCTCCAGCATGTGTCTGTTTGGCTTCATGGACTCTCGGGGGAAATTTTCCAGACTGAAATCTAACGGCAGCAGCAGAGTTTGTGAGATGGACGTTTGGCTCTTTGAGGCCGTGAACATGTGGATTCCTCGAGAAGAAACATACTGACACCGCAAGTCTAGATGTTATTTACAGTGCTGATGTTTATGGCGTTTATTTTTCTCCGTGTCTCGAACATCTGGCGACGCGGTGACTCATGTTTTCAGCCACATTTTTGATCGAGGAGGTCAGACGGAGGAGCTGAGCTCTGCTGTCAGCTTGACAGTTTGAGCTGCTTCCTTCAGATCAGCTCTAATCTCACCACGAACCCTCATCGCTCATGTCGGTGATGTGAGCCGGAGACCAGGCTTTTTATCAGCGCTCGTCCCTGATTGGTCAGAATCTGTGTACTGATCAGCTCCAGCAGCTGTCGGTGATGCTGATCTGATGTCATTCGTTCATTAATTATTCAAGATATCCAGTTTGTCTTCTGTAAACAAACCTTCTGTTGTCCGGTGACAGACGTAGTGATGCATTGTGGTCGTGTTCACACGCAACTGACGGCAGCAGGCAGCTTGAAAACAAACACTCGTGTTTAACAGTGTAAACACCGGAGACCTGCAGCTCAAACCAAACCTGTCCACAGGTGTGTCCACAGGTGTGTCCACAGGTGTGTCCACCTGTTCACACTTTTCTTGTAAGCAAACAAACAGACCGAGGTCTTCAGTTCAATTTTTGTCATCGTAACACGTTTTAAATCCAGGATTGTTTGCGTTCATGTTTACATGCCGGCAGTTTTCTTCTTCTCTTCTTTTGCATCAGTGGAAGCTGAGTGACGTGATTTAGGCCGCCTCCACCTGAAGGTTTTCCCCATTGATTCGTAGTCGTGAGTTCAGGCTGTTTGTTGGTTGATGATCAGCAGTCAGTCTCACCTGCTTCACCTGTGTGTGAGCGTGTGAATCCCTCTGCATGTGAGCAGCATCAGCAGCTGCAGCTCTTTTGACTTTAAATCCTGTCGGTTTTCAGTCTTAATCTGATGAATGTCCTGGTTTGGAAGCAGCTGACGAGCACAAACAGCAAGCTGCTGCTGCTGGTTCAGAGGTTTGAGCTGCTGTTCTTAAAGAGCAACACATCGACGTGTGTTAAGAAATGTAACATCTGGAAACACAGGAGTCATTTTTTTAGGATGGTATGTTGCCAAAAAGGATCTTATGTGTTTGCTGTAAAAATGCAACACAGTTTTATGTCCAGTTTTAAAACTTTGTTGTAACCAGAGTTCCTGACTCGTCTCTCACAGTTGTCGAGGTTGTGGCGTTCCCAGTCTTTGTTTTCGCTGTCAGTCTGCCATTCTTCATGCTGTGTCACTCTGCCTCCAGCTGCCATTACACAATCCCTCAGACATTCAGAGGAGCTGTGAGTCTGTGAAACTTTCCTCACATGATCTGAATCCGCTGCACAAAGAGAGGAAGCTGCTGCTGCTGCCGCGGCTCTCTGCTGGAGTCCCACCTGTTGTTTACTCACTTCACAAAACACAATGCAAATACGGCAAATCTGCTGGTGCTCAAGCTGCTTTTCACCATGAAACCAACAAAACCAGCCTGCAGAGGCCCAAACACTGGATTTACATCACTGAATCTGTAGGAGAGGACGAAACTACAGGCTGAAAAACTACAGAAAAAAGTTGTTGGAGTCTCTGTTTACAGCTGAAAGCTCTGCTACAAAAAGCCCATAGTTTCTCCTGAAAGGCACAGCTCACTGTGGTAAATACTGTTTGTGTGTTAACTCTGTAAAACTGTCAGGAGGGAGGGAGTTAGCCTAGCTTAGCATAAAGACTGCAACCAGGAAAAAAACGGCTTTCAGCTCATCTGCAGCTATTCGGGATGAACATATCTGTTTATTTATATTTTAATCCATATGTATCTTTTAACATAGTTCTTAATGCTAAGCTAGGCTAACCTCAACCTGACTTCATCTCTGGTCTCGGGATCTCAGTCGTCCCTCCAACCCAAAGCTTTGGTGTTTGACCGCCTGGTAGAGCGTTTGGTTTAAAATCGGGTGTGAAGAAGCAGTTTCATTCACACTGATGCTGCTGCTTCAGTTTCCTCAGATGTTGAACCTCCTGCAGGGATTTTCTCCCTCTGAGCGTCACTGAAGTTCAGATCTGAGATCAGCTCTGACTCGCAGTCCATCCAGAAGGTTCAGGATGAGGTCAGAGCTCTTTGCAGGCCAATAACAGCAATAAAACGCTCAGTATGCAGGTTATTTTGAGTGTAAACATGAGGAATGGAGGCAGGAAGTCAGACCTGAGCATCCAGACCGAGACACTCCTCCTCCTCAACATCATCCAGGTATGAAGGTATGTGAGAGTCAAACAGGCTCTGCGGCTCATAAAAGTCACTGACAGGGAGGAGAGTTTGTTCAGTTGAGCTCCAACATGGTGACGCCCTTCAGAAGCAGCTGCTCCTCCTCAGGCTTCAGGGTGTGTGAGAGTCAGAGCATCTTTACTGTCGGAGAAATCACATCAGGAGGGATGGATATCGACGTTTCCAGCTCTTCATGATTCCCCCGCCTCTAATGTCTCTAATGTCTCTGATGTTTTCTCATATGAGGCTCAGAAGCTTCAGTTTCCCTGGAAGTTAAATCCCTTCAACTGTCTGTGAAAACCTACAAGGTCCTTGAATAACATTTAATACTGTTTAAATATCTAAAATCCTGTCAGACTCTTTTAACTGAACTTCATTTTATGAACAAAAACGTGACAAAGTTCAGAAATCTTCGTTTTCTGTCAGTTCACTGGCAGATAAACTGACTGATCTTGTTGTCTTTAAATCTGTTGGCATTCAGAAAATCCAAAAATGAGAGCCAAAAACTGCACACAAACACACACACACTCATATTTCTGTCAGCGATGCACAACCCCCTCCTCCTCACTCACTCACACACACACACACACACACACACACACACACACACACTCTGTGTCTTTGTCGGACATTTTTCTGCCTTGCAGCGACTTGTTCGGTGTTTTGGGTTTTTCCCTCCTGACATCACAGCGACCGTCTGTCCTGCAGTTAAACTACTGATTACAACACGTGAAAGAAAAAAAATTCATTATCTCTGATTGTTTTATTTATTTTAT
>JAPZDV010000021.1:26984865-27003684 GCA_029814665.1 Acanthurus lineatus | reverse complement strand
GCTTGTCTTACCTGTGTCTTAGTCTGCTTGTCTCACCTGTGTCTTTGTCTGCTTGTCTCACCTGTGTCTTTGTCTGCTTGTCTCACCTGTGTCTTTGTCTACTTTTCTTACCTGTGTCTTTGTCTGCTTGTCCTACCTGTGTCTTTGTCTGTTTGTCTCACCTGTGTCTTTGTCTGCTTGTCTCACCTGTGTCTTTGTCTGTTTGTCCTACCTGTGTCTGTCTGCTTGTCCTACCTGTATCTCTGTCTGCTTGTCCTACCTGTGTCTTTGTCTGCTTGTCTCACCTGTGTCTTTGTCTGTTTGTCCTACCTGTGTCTTTGTCTGTTTGTCTCACCTGTGTCTTTGTCTGTTTGTCTCACCTGTGTCTTTGTCTGCTTGTCTCACCTGTATCTTTGTCTGTTTGTCTCACCTGTGTCTCTGTCTGTTTGTCCTACCTGTGTCTTTGTCCTACCTGTGTCTTTGTCTGTTTGTCTCACCTGTGTCTTTGATGATGACGTCCCGCGTCGCTTTGTGAAACACCATCTGATAGAAGACGTAGACGATCTGACACACAAACTCATCGTCGCTCTGTTGGGCTGGAGAGGAAACAGGAAGTGAGGCAAAAAAATGACAAAAAACAAAACAAAAAAAACATTTAGTTCATTTGTTTTAGTTTTTTCTTCATCATGAACTGAAGCTTCATCACTTTGACGATCATCGCTACTAAAAATATGGCAATTTCAGATCTGTTTCAAACTTTTGTTCACAGATAAAAACTTAATAATTCAAATGCAGATTTTGGCAGAAGCGTCTTTTCCTGGATTCAACGCTGCATTACAGCAAACCGACTTCTTTTCTGAACTGAACAGAGTCATTAAATCCACATCACTGATGATTATCTGTCAAACATCTCTGTGGAAGCACCAGAAGGATCGTAATAATTATACTGACTGAATCACTTAAAAACATAATTATATGTGCTTTTGTCTGTAACTCAGCTTCACTCGCAGCTCTGCTGTTTAAAGTCTGTTAAACATTTTAGCATTTACAGTTTTCTCACATTTTTATTGGAAGGAACTTTTTTCTCAAAGTTTTAATGAGAATCAGAGATGTAAACAAATAAACCTTTTAAACTTTCAGTCTGGATTACTGTCAATGAGGCTGCTGCTCCTAAACTTTACGACAGGAGACTTTATTACTGTTGATGTCCGGCTCTATAAAACTGGTGGGGCTCAAAGTCAGCCATAAACAGATCATGAATAAGAAAGATTTGATTTGCTTCTCAGACAGAATACAATAAAAAACAACCATCAGAAACTGAGCTGCAACACTTTGCTGCTTCCTGAGCCGAAGTTCAGAATAAATGGAACAAACTGTGGTACCAGCTTCGGTTCTCACCGTTCAGCAGCTCGATGAGAGCGGCGATGATGCCGGACTTCGCCAACATGGCTGCACACGAGTCGTCGGCCGACACGGTGCCGATCATGATCACCACCTCCAGGATGATGTCGTCCTCAGCAGAACCTGCCGGCAGAGAAAAGTGCGAGCTGAATGGACGACTGGCAGAGAGGCTGAGCCAATGAAAACATCCAGATCCTGTGACCGTGAGGATGAACATCTGTCCGTCCATCCACAGCAGCTGGACTTCAGACTGTTGACCGCTGCGTCTTAAAAACCTCATCGCTCAAAAAACGAGGTCAGAAAAGACTCTTTACTATTTTTATTTGACGACGTCTGTGCCCCAGTGGCTCATTTAAAGATTAATGTTTGTTCCGTCAGTCTGAAATGAGTTTTTTAAGGATTCAGTATGAAAAAGCTGGAAGTTTCTAAAAATCACTGAGATCTTTTTAAGTAATCAATCAGTTCTCCAACTGCTGGATAAGAAAAGGTAAGAAAACTCAACCATGGTCATCAACACTAACTCAACGATCAGAAACAATAACTGAGCTCTAAGACAAGGTCAGCTTCAGATTACAGTTACTGCTCCTTATTCTTTGATGAAACCACTTATTTAAATAAGAATTTTGTCAATTTTAGCCTGATTTTAGGCGATTTCGGCTTTGTGTTTCGACAACATGCAGCCTGCTAATGATGTTACACAAAATGTGCTCAGCTTCTTCATCACAGTGTGAATAATTTAACTGCATTAAGGAGAGGAAACAGACTGACTGAGCAGGAAACTGTACAGAGCTGCACATCTGGGGTTCAATGGTTAGAAAAGGTTTTTCATCACCATCAGACGGAACAACGTCAGTTAAATAACCTGCAAATATTTCAGGAGACTTTGAATCTGCAGGCAGAGAGAAGAGCTGAGGGTCACGAGGTCAGAGGTCACGAGAGGTGAAGATAAGGTTCAGACCCTAATGATGCTTCTCTGTCCTCATATCGTCTTTGACCGGTGAACCTTCAGCTGATAATGCGGTTTAATGAGAGCAGTGCAGACGACATGAGGGAGACGTTCTGCCTCTTCAAAGCTTCTGTGTCACTCTGAGTTCAAGAGACGATGCAGAAACGTTGTGATGGTTCAGTCCTTCACACACACACACACCTGGTCT
Organism: Acanthurus lineatus; assembly: GCA_029814665.1. Taxonomy (NCBI): domain Eukaryota; kingdom Metazoa; phylum Chordata; class Actinopteri; order Acanthuriformes; family Acanthuridae; genus Acanthurus; species Acanthurus lineatus. The sequence continues at coordinate 27,001,150 of JAPZDV010000021.1, read as the reverse complement.
GAGTCTGTCCTTCAGGTAGGGCACCAGGTCGTACTCCCTGAGCACCAGCGCCCAGTCCAGGTCCGGGATGGTCAGGTTGGCCAACGTGCCCAGACACTCGATCACGAACTCCTCGGCTTCCGTCTCGCTGATCTGAGCAGCCAGGTCACCGACGTGATCCTGCAGCCGACAGAGGAGCACGAAAGGATCGCAAACATGCACAGAAACATCTGAACCATCACAGTTTTTAAAGCTACAGAAGAATTCAACTGATAACTGCAGGTTTGTTCTTTTGTGCCAAACTTTCCACCTGTTTTTGTTCGGTTTTCACACTTTTTATTTAGAAGCTTGTGGCAAAAATCACTAGATGTTCTACCTCAGAATGTCACCTGATGCTATTCTGAAATAAAAACACACTCAAATGGAGTGTGCCAGAATTCATCCAGAACTTAGAAAACATGGATCAGTGAATCTTAGTGTTAAAAATCATCAATCATTTGATTTATGAAAAAAATGCTCAAAAATCAGCCTTTAAGACTAAACGCTGATGTTTAGTTCTCAAACACAGGACGTCCTTTCTCCTCTTTTTAAGGATTAGTTCAACATTTTGCTTTACTGAAGGTAAAAAAATGTCACAGTCACGACAGACAGAAACAAAGATCGATGTCCACAAGCTTAACAGACGTGACACTGACCAGGAAGAGGCTCTTGGTGGGTCCGCTGTGCTGAGAAAGGTTCCTGATCATCTTCATCACCAGAACGTCCTTCAGCTTCACTGCACGCTTCATCAGCATCTTCAGGCCGTTACCTATAGCAACAAGAAAGATGTGAGGAGCTCATTTCATTCAGATAAAATGACTTGTGTGCACATAATGTGTTTATTTCCTTACCTGCACAGATGACCTGAGCGTTGCTCCTGTTAGCAGCCAGGTTGATGCAGAGTGAGATGAGCTCCACGTCCATTTTCTCCCCACAGTCGAACACCATCTTCATCAGCTGCCAATCACAGGTTTGAAACGTCAGTAAACTGTTTTATTTCATCACTGAGATTCAAGCTGAATGAAGCGACAGCGCACAACAGAAGCTGTGTGTGTGTGTGTGTGTGTGTGTGTGTGTGTGTTTCTGCTCGTTTCTGAGGCCGAAGACCAGAAACCTTCAGATTTTAAAGATCATCTCAGAAATTTTTTTATCAGTTCAGCGACGTTAAAGTCAGTCGTCGATGCAGAGAAATCAAAAAAAGATTAAAAAAATGGAGTTTGTGAGAAAAAGAGAGTGTTTGAGATGGGGGGGGGGTAGAGTGTCAAACTCCCAAACACCCACCACCTCCTCCAACCCCTCCCCCCTCCCCCGGTCTGTCCAGCTCTCCTGCACTGATTTAACATTAAACAGGAAGAGCTTTGAGCTGGGGGAGGGGGGAAGGGGGGCAGAGGTGCACTTCTTCCCTGTGAGGAGTCAGGAATCAGAGAGGGGAGCGAGCGGCGGGGCCGGCCCTGGCTTAGGTATCACATACCAGGGGCCCCGGACCCCAAATCAGCCCCGTCTAGACTCTCTGGCACCTGCCTCTGCTTATTTACCACAGACAGCCACTGGAGGCCCCCGTCAGGGCCGCAGCGCCACGCTGCAGTCCGACCAACGCCGCCACCTCCGCCCACCCCCCCTCTGCTCCTCTGCTCCTGACATCCCCACATCCAGCACCAAACCATGACCCCATTAAAAGCTGCAGAGGGGAGAGGGGGCAGGTCAGCCACCGGCCTGGGAAAGTGATAAAAAGAAAAAGCTCTTAAAAGAGGCGACAAAAGGTGGGAAACGAAGTGAAGCAGTTCGTTATCAGACGGGAGAAGATGTAGATAAAAAGGTTTCTGATGTGAAGAGCTGGATGATGCTGCAGTCAGAAATGTAGGAAAATTAAATAACACTAATTCAGAGTGTTTAATGTATTTTATGTTCAACTATCAGTCTGATAAGATCAATAAAAAATACAAGCAAATGACATCATCTGTACCATGTGATCAGCCACAGTGGCATTTAAAGAGAAACGACTGAGATTTCAGTCAGTCAGGAGTCAGAAAAGCACCTGAGAATCCACCCATCAAACTCTGTAAAATAAATAAGGATTAAATAAAAGAAATCTTATATTTTTTCTCGTTATGGTGCCATGAGCTCGTGTTGACTTCTTGTTCAGAATACTGAATCCTTTAATTTCAATTAATTAACTTTTTTTTTCTCCTAAAAACAGTCCAGCTTCGTCTAAAATGATTAAACTCCCCAAACTCCCACAAATGTTACTGAAAACTACTAGAAAACTGTTTTCTTCACGTCAGTTTTCAACAACAAAACAACTGTTTTTTCCCATTTTAACCTCTTTAAAAAAAAAAAAATCACTGTTGTGTCGACAAAAGGCTGAATTGGAGGAGGAGATGGATGGACAGTGTTGGAGAAATGAAGGCAGAGGAGGGCAGCGAGGGGAGAGTGAGCAGGCCTCAGGCGGGGTCAGAGGTCACTTCCTGGTCATGCAGCTCACCAGCATCCTTTCTGGAGGGGTTGGGGGGTTCAGATCTGCTGCTGACGTGACGTTCTGAACAAACAGCCACATCTGGCCGACATTTACACCCAATCTCAACAAACAAACGCGACACACTCGGAGCTGACGGCTGATGATGAGAGCCGACTGACCGGGTCGAGTCGGTCGGGGAGGGGGAGAGGAGCTCCACACCAACGGTTTGATCGAAGGGGGGCAGAAATCAGCCTGAAGGGGTTCGAGAACTTTGTGACAGCGACCTTCACTCTGTGTTTCTGTGCTGATGTTTAGTGTGAAATGTGAAAGAGACACAAAGGATGAAACGGCACGAGTGTTAATTTTTTCAGGACTCGGTGGAAAAGAAGGAGAGCAGAAAAAACAAAGTTGTCGTAGCAGTGAGAGCTAAAGACTGAGCAGCAGTCCTCCAGTGGTTTCTGCTGCCAGATGTGGTGTGTGTCCGCTCCCTGCCGTTAGCTGCCGATGCTAACGTGTGTGTCGTGGTCTGCTGGCGGCGTACATTAGCCAGTCTCACCTGCGGTATGCAGTCTGTGTCGGCAAACATGGACTTGAACGTGTCGTCCATGCTGATGTGGTACAGAATGCACATGCTGAGCTGCCTCTGGCCCTCGTCAGCTGCAACACAAACACAGGAGACGGAGGAGAGTCAATGGATGAATGACCGGTTGTGCCGTAATGCTCCACAGGATGCCAATGACCACATCTAGAGCTGAATGTTTTTTGAAAATATTAATGGGCTGAATGGCCTTTTTAACAGCGAGTCGTGCTGGAGGTCGGGTGGTATTCGGAGCAGAATCAGCACCAGCCGACTGCAGTTTCTCAGTTTGTCGTGTCTCACAGGCAGCCGACCAGAGGAAAAACAATATTTAAAGAATAAATGAGGAACTGCAGCAGACTACTGACTGAAAACACAAACTCTTCATGCTGCTTCAAAAGGACAGCTTGAAAATACAGACTTTCTTAGTTATTTAAACGTCAACATTTCTGACTCCGTCTTAAAAATTCTGATGATATTCTTTTTGTCTTTGCATCACATGTGGAGCCGAACACTGATCATGTTTAAATGTATTTTGAGTCTGACGCGTCGTCTCTGTTTGAGCCCCAGAGTTTCATTAAAAACACATTGATGAGCCAAACTGTCGCTCCGACTCACACGTTTCTTCATCACCATCAACACACACGATGTAGTTTATTTTGACTCAGCCGCACACACACATCCGTCTGCCCCTGACATTCACTGAGGCATCAAATGAGAATCAATCCGCCACAGAAAATAGTCCCAAACAAACATACAATATCTCCGTTTGTTTGTTTTTTTTGATGAAACTTACAATTAGCAGCTGTTTACTGATAACCTTTCTTATAATGAATAATATGAACCTGTGCAGTTGGAGCTGAGAGCTGCAAACAAGATGGAGGAGTCAGAAAGTAATAAATGACAGACGAACATATTGTTAGTTTACGTCTGCACACGAGGACTCATCGATAATAAGAGACATGAACAATAAAGCTCATCTTTTCATTAAAAAAAAGAAAAAGTTGCTCTTCTCCGTCCAGAGACGGTGACACAGTTACTTGTGAGGAAAATCCGCAGACTTCACAGTGAAACGTTTACACAGGAACCAGTTCTTCGGTAGAAAGCAGCTCCAATGAAAACTGCGGACAGTGAGGTCTGTGGATTCTCCGGAATAACTGAGACTCTGTTTGTGGAAAAACACGTTCATGCTGAATTATTTTTAAAGCTGCATTAATGCATTTTTTGCTGCTTGCAGGCAGTGGAACAAGCTGGAAACCTCATAATGTTGTCACGGCAGCATTAGCACAGTGGGCTGCTTATAAATCCATCAGAGCGACAGTATCATCCCACTGGAGTCGTGCTCGTGTCACCTGATGGATGTTAAGTCCAACTTTTACTCCAGTTTTAGCTCTGTTTTTGGTCTCCACCAAATCCTGAACAATAAATGACTATCTAGCTGCTGAATGTTGAACTTTGTCCGTTAAATGCTGATAAGTAATTGCTGTTGGCTCTACTTATTAAATTCTGCTCACTGCCTTTGTGTTGTCGCAGTTTATTTGTTGTTTTTTTAATTACTTTGGGTGAACTGACCCTTTAATTCTTGTCTAATAAAGTGAGTACATTCTCTGTGACTGCAGCTTTGGGAGCTTATCAGGCCTCAGCAGCAGCATGAGGGAGATAAAGACAGAATGGATGGAGTGTTAGACTGTCAGCGAGCCCAGGACCGTTATGAGTTTGACCTCTGACCGGAGCTGGGAGGCCGAGGAGGGGGCCTGGAGGAGGAGGAGGAGGAGCCAGCCGCAGAGAATTAATAGAGTTCAGACCAGAGTTTGACCTGGGAACTTTTCATTAAGAGAAGTGTTAAGAGAGAAGCTCTTCACTGGACCAGAACCACCGACAGACCTCCTGTAATGCCCACCAGCCTCCACGGGCCCGGCCAGGTCCAGTTAAAACTGGTCCCAGCCGTGTTTGGTCACTGGCCGTACAGGGAGCCTTATCGCCCACTATTGGATCCAGATGTGCTCAGTGAACCCCTGGAATCACAGGAGGCGGAGAGGGCCGAGGAGAGACGGCTTCTAGCTTTAATTGGGAAAACAGGAGGAAGCATCAATTTTACTGCCTTTAATAAGTTAAAGCTCCGCTGCTCGCTGCTCCGGCCCTTCCAGCACAGCCGGCGACTGGCCCCAACATGTGCTTCTCATTAGTGCTCCTTTACTCCAACCAATACCTTAAAATGCACATGAAAACAACCAACACACACACACAAACATACAGAGACACACACACACACACACACACCCCAGATCCGGAAAACTCGCTCACTTTGCTGTAGGAACATGGAGGATCCTTTATGGGCGAATCGAGAGATCCTATTAAATGTTCAAAACACTGGTGGGGTTGGGCAAGACAGAGAAAATGGTGAGTGGGAGCTGTTAAGAATTAACTAGACTGTTCATGGGCAGTTAGTGGGAGAGCTAAACTCCAATTACACCCCAGCCTGGTTTAAAACTGCCTAACCTTCGTAAAATTACACCCGCACACATTAAGAGGCGTCTGGGTCGGTTTGTGGACAGCGTCGCTCCGATGTTATTGCATTTTCTGGGTAAATAAGCAAGCTCGGTTTTCTCCTCAGACACATCACACACCGCAGAGAGAGGTCGCCCCCGTTCGAGTCTCCTGATTTGTTTACGCGCCGTGACGACAGTCAACACGCCGCGTCACAGAGAGGAAACAGCTGCCATGAGCGACCGTGCTGCAGATAAGACTGTGGCTTTTTAATTTCTGATCTGACTGACAAAACACATCAATCCTCACATTTAAAAAGCAGAAACCAAAGAATGTCGGGGAGCTGAGTCTGATAAAAACACTCAGCATCCAATCAACCGTCAATACTGATTATAAGACCTGCTGATGACTCATGTCTGCAGTTAAAGGTCAGAATGGCTGCAACATGAGTCAGTTTCCGTGGTTCGGCCTCTGTTCTCACTGTCATAAATGTGAACTTGTTTACTCCACACTGACCTTGTGAGCCAGTTGGAAATCCCAAAATGTTATAAAAACAAAAAGCTATCAGTTTTCCAAGTTAAAGTCTTCGAACATCTCGTTCTGTCTGACCAACAGCCAAAAACAAATTCAGTTTCCTTCGACCTGAAATGGAGAAAAGCAGCAGCAGCGAGTGTTTGCTGTTTTTGTTTAAGTAAAGTTTTTCTGAAAAGTTCAGTTGATCAACTAGCAGACAAAAAGTTTCTGCAGCAGCTGTGAAATGAAAAACTGACGGCACAGCTGACAGTTCAGGTGGTGGTGCGACAGTTCACGTGGGAAGTGATGATGACAAGTGGAGGCTCCTTCTCCACTTTCATCTCATCATCAGGGGTCGTGACCTCAGAGCCGTCCTGGATGGATGGAGTGGAGGCTGACGGAGCTGAGGGAGCCGCCCCCTCGCTGTCCTCTCCCCCCCTCGCAGATAAGGCTGGAGTGGTCATGCGGAGCGTGTCAGTCGGGCGGAGGACAGTCGACAGCGAAGGCGGATGATTGATGACGACTCGGCTCACATGCCGAGCGAATCACACACACGCGCAAACACAAATACGGCAAACTCAACAGTGTCACAACTGTGAGCAGGCGTAATATTTCACTGTAAAATTATATCATGTGTGCGCCTCACTTCCTCAATGAGCAAACCCCCCCCACCACCACCACCACTTCCCAAAAAACAGCCCTGCCTAAATCTCTGCAGACCTCTCCACCTCTCCGGCCGGCTCCTAGAAAAACAACATTTGTGCAGAGGCTCTGGCATGTTATTCTAACAAATATATTATATTAATTATGCGCTGTTACCCGATCCCCCCCCCGAGAGGCTTTAAAAGGCCTGTCAGAGATGCTGCTGACCGTGTCACACGCCCCACCGACTGGACTACGCACCAATCGCACGCTCCCGAGCTGTTAGGAGGTCACTGCTCTGATGGTCGGCGGCGGCGGCGGCGGTGTGAGAGCTGCACCTGCACAGACGGCTCAGCAATAACAAATCAGAGGCTCTGCCACAGCTCAGGATGGATGAGTGTCTGTTTCTGTCAGAGGAAACCTGGAATAATAGTTCCCGACACAGAGGCGAGCAGATACAGAGCAGCCTCACGCATAAACACACAGAAACAAACCGAGCGGAGCGGTAAACATTTCCACAGGAGCAAACAAAAGACACACAAACAGTACAGAACAGGAACACACAGTCAGATTGATTACCGAGCAGCGAGGAGAGTTTGGGAACGAGTCCCGCCTCCACCATCTGGCAGCGCAGCGGCGTGTCGAAGGAGAGGTTGAGCAGGAGGCGTAAGGAGGTGCTGAGGAGCTCCTCGTGCTCGCAGGGAACCAGGCGAGCCAGCTTCTCCACGGCGGACGCTTCAGCCTGCAGACGACGATTGAAACAAGTGAAAACACGACACACAGACACAGAAACTCCACCTCTACGCCGTAACTTCACCCGACAGTGTGTATGTGGGTCACAGTGTTTGTCCAAACCAGAGCTGTTTACTTCATATTTCTGGTTTTGGCAGTTTTTAAGGAACATCACTTCCCAGCAGGCCGAGGCCTTCGCTGATTCACCGGTTTGGCAGCCTGAGATCGGTCCGGCGGTGAGAAGAGACAGCGAGAGTCTAACAACGCGAAGGTTTTTAACACAACAGAGTCACAGGTGAGAAAGTTTTGAAGGATGAAGAACACGAAGGTAACATGAGGATGAACGCTCGCGGGAAGGTTTCACAGGTGTTACAGGTTTTTTATGCCGACAAATGATCCTTCGTTTTACTTTATTAAAACCACAAAAGGTTTCAGTTTGTAAAACACGTTGCTTCAGATTCTAGACTCACTTCTTCATAAAGACCGATGAAAGAAACCCTCAACGAGAAATCGCACTGAGTCCTCAGAGGATTAAACAGGAAGTGATGTCAGGACTTTGTGTCTCCAGCTGGAGTTCATTTCATCTCTGTTCTGAGATCAAGACCGGGACTCGATCACAAGCACAGATCCACAGGATTACAGCGTTAGTAACTAGTTACTTCAATATGAGCATTACTTCTTCAATCCTGAAACCAGATTTTTGAAACTGCACATGATTTTGTCAAACTGGCTGTTTTTGGTTTGTTTTTAAAGAACACAAACTGTTTCTGTTTGCTTTTGTCTGAACAAACAGAATTACGTTTAAACCACTCAGACTAAAGAAGCTCACAGAGGACGAAAAGATTTAAACTTGTTTAACTTTGATATATTTACTTTAAGTACATTTTATAAATCACACTGCTTTTATTTTACATTACTCAATGCCTTAAAAAGTAAACATATAATTTCCATTCTAACAGTTTGAATATATTAAAATTGTTTAAGCTGGAATAAAAATACATAACTTTCTTTCTTTTAACAGTCCGACTGCTGTGAAACAAATACATCTGACTACATGAACATTGTCATAATTATCAGGAAGAATTATTGATTTTATCAGTAAATTATCTCTGAGATTGAATCTGAATAAAACCTTTTTTTTTTAAACCTGTTGTTCAGGTTGGAGAAGGTTCACCTGAGCCGCAGGCAGGTGGAGGTGTTGAGCTGATGACACCAACCAGACAAACACATGGGGATATCTCTGCTGAGTCATCGTCTCTGAGTCCGTCACGGTGACACAGCAGAGTCCGGTTCTGCTTGTTAACGTGTCTGACCCCCCCCCTCTCCAGCCCCTCCCCGCCCCCGTGGTCTCCCCACAGCCACACAGATCTGGTGATGCAACCTGCTCCCAGTTAAAACTCCCTCAGTGCTACTGTGTGCGAAACCAGCTCCAGTCGCACCATCGCGCACCAGACGTCGAGCAGCCTAATCAACTGCAGCCCGCGTCAATTACCGCCGACAGCCCGCCTCCATTAGTGACAGCGGCAGGAGAAGAAACTTATCAGACTGAGCCGGAGTCTTATCAGATTCAGAGAGAGTCTCGACATGTTTGCTGAGTAAATAAAACCTGATGACAAACGGCTGCGTGTCATCGAGCCGTCAGCCTTTGAATCGATCAAACGTCAATGAAACTGAATGGAAACTCTCCTTCTCTTGTGTAAGCTGGTACACTCGACTGAGTCTCTCTCTCTTTCTGCTGGACACAAGCTTGAGAAGGTCTAAAACCCCCCCCCACCCCCCTCCGAAAGCTCCTTTAATCTGAATCAAAGATACACTGAAGGGAAACAAGGAGATAAAACCAGTTCCTAACAGGGTCTGGCTTTGATAAAGACCCACAAACTGAGGCAGATTGGAACCAGGTGGGGCTGGATCAGGGAAAGTCGGAGCAGGGGGGGGGTTCCTGTACGAGCGCTGTGGGACACGTGGCCAAAAGTGGACGCTGTAAGCATTTATTACGCTGAAACTTGATAAGCGCGGTTTCAACTGGCATTCCTACAGGATAACGGCTATTTGTCAAAATAAGCTTTGGGGTGTTTTACAGAACAAATAAAGACTGATTGTTTCCTCTAATTTTGATGAATTTGGTTTAAACGTCACAGAACGATGTTGTTAAAGAACATGAACACATGAATTAGAGCTGTAAAAAAAAAAAAAAAAAAGGTCTAATTAGATGATTTATTCTTTTGGTGGAAACCATGATGGAAAAAAAACTCGAAGCAGGTTCAGACGCCATGAATCTGAAACAACAAACAGGCTGAGCTGCTCCAACAAGCAGTAAATTCATTAAAGCGAGTCACATCCACATTTTGTTGATCCAGGCGTTCTTTCACTTGTAACTTGTAACAGGATTGTTTTCTTATTTTGCCGAACAAATCCGTGATTAATGTTGTGTTTGGTATCGCAGGGAATTCGAGCAACGTGAGCAGAACGTCTGCAGCACGAAGACGGTTAGTTATTAGTCTGTTTGAAATCCAGAATCAAACAGTTTTCATGTAAACAAACACTGAGAAACAGCTCAGTCACCACATGGCCAAAACTATGCGGACACAGTAACAACCAGCCTGAATGCAGCTGCTGCAGATGTGATTATGAAGCCATGGGAGTTAAAATGCATCTCTATGAGCCTCCACTCCTCTGGTTTCATATTTCCTTCATGTTTTCAGACGCTATCTGATGAACTTTGAGACACAGAAGCAGCACTGATGTTCGTGATCACGTCTGACTCTCAGTCCGACCAAAAGGTCCTGAACAGACTTGAAGTTGAAACTTTTATCCACCAGGTTGGAGATCAGGTTTAAATCATCTGTCTGAGACCAAAATGTCTCCACTGTAACATCTGATTACATGTAAACATGCTGGTGATACTCAGGAAGTTTAACTACATGCTGAACAGCAGAGAAAGTGTTGGTGGCAACAAGCTCTGACGGCTTCTTCTCAAAACTTATGATCTTGTGGTTTGTTAAGAACTAAACGTCCCGTTCCTCCCCCCATCCCGCTCTCACCATGTCGTTCTTGTTCTCCAGGAAGATGGAGAGCTTCTTGAGGAAGGAGACGACCACCAGCAGCAGCTCCTCATCCTCCCTGTCCAGGATCTTCACCAGCATGTGGACGATGTTTTTGTTCCTCATCTTCAGCTCCGTGCGAGTGTCTTCAGCCAAGTTCAGCAGCAAACACAGAGCGACTACAGAGCCACACACAAGAGAGACAGCAGGATCAGACTGGGGGGCAAAAATCACCGCTCATTACCTGTGAGGATCATTTTCTTAACTGTTGTCTTTGCATTTCAACTTCACATCTGATTGAATTTACTTTATTTAGCTGCAAAAATAACAAAACTCTTCGTCATTTAACCTTTTCCTGCATTTCCATCAGAGTCCAAAATAAAAATTTTATCAGACAGTTAATCAAATAATTGAGTGGAAGTTTTAAAAAAAAGGGTTTTTTTTAATTAATTTTCTGATTTCTATTAAAATTCTGCCAGTTTTGACACATTTTGGCTTTTGGCTTGAAAGTGACGTTTCACTTACAGAGTCAGAAAAGTAACTTCACACACTTTGTTCTTCAGTGCAGCTGAACGACTTTTACTTTAACATGATTTTTCATATCAGAGACACGGAGGTTTTATGTCAGATAATCACATTAAAGAAACATTTTGTTAACTCTAGAAAACCTCTTTACTAAACTGTGACATAAAGTTTGTCGATCGGCCTGCCGGCAGGAGTCAGGGGGGGCTGAGGAGGTTCAACCGACGGGCCTGAAGTCGCTGCGAGCAGACGGCTGTTTGCTCAACTGCAGTCTGAGAGGACGCCAAATTCAATTAAAGTTGAAGGAAACGGTCAGCCTCGGCTGACTACACTGACCCTCACAACTTGGAAACATGGAGGAAAAAATCCTGCGTGCAAGAAACAGACCGCACATTATTTAGTTTAATCTTTGACCATTTCTGCAGGCCGGTTCACTGAGAAAGTTACAGGCTGCACGCTGCTCAGTGGCTTAAATCTGCAGGTGAGCACGATGAAACACGACCCCAGACTTCACCTGGATGCAGCTGCAGCACATTATGGTTGGAGCTGCAGTTTAATGTCAGCAGGAAGCTTTTCCTTTGTGCTCCAGCAGCAGAGTTTTCAAAAAGTTTCAAGTTGTTTAGGTGACATTCTCCCTCTTTTAGCTGTTTTTAAATAAATATCTGGCTGCTTGGTTGCCAAACACTCCACCAGTTTGCCAGAGCGGATGCTGCACAGTCGGTTTCCTCAGTAAAGGAAACTGAGAGGATCCTCTTTAACAGCTGCGACAGCTGAAACATAACGCAGCCACACCTGGTGGTATCTGCAGGTGAGAGGAGTCTGACGTCCTCATGGAGTAAAAGGTTTTAACGGTGGAGTTCAGTACCTCTGAGAAGCTGCTCCTGCTTGACCAGAAGGCTCTGGTACTTTCTGAAAGACTTCTCATGCTCTTTCTTCAGGTTCTGGTTCTCAGAGGATTCTTCATGTGAAATCAGTCAAAGAATTTTAATTTGCACAGAAACACTGACAGACTTTTCTTTAGATTGGAACATGAAGAGCTGAACACAAACAAATGACAGACTTAAAACATTATCTACTTCACTAACAGAAACTGGCCTTCAGATTTCAGATCTTTCAGTCGAATGAGTCTCAGAAAAGGATATAGGCCTTCTTCTTCTTCTGCAGTTCATCTTGCCAGAGGTCGTACCTCTTCAGCTCATGCTCGATGATGTTCATACACAGGGCCCCAATCTTGAAATGTGTGACCAGGCCATGGAACTGGGAGAAACTAGAGGAGAAAATGAAGATGGAGAGAGAGAAAAAGACCTCCATTTATCCAAAAGTGGATTTGCAAAACTTTTTCTGGGGGGATACGGGATTCCAGCTGGGAGCTGTCACTGAAATGACCCGATCCGTCACCCCTGAAGTAGTTTACAAAGTCAACTGTCAAAGTCAAAACATGTTGAGTCAAACAGAATGTCCGGGTCCGACTCATAATCAGTCCAACTCGAACGCTTTCACAATCCAAACAGCATAACACGGAGATGGACACGAGCCAAGAGTGACGATCGGTTTTCAGACGTACACGTCCTCTCGCGGCCTAAATCAGCTCTGACAGACGTTTATGTATTATTCTAGCGAGGGCTAATTTTAGTGTTTCCTAACCCCCAGTTGGAGAGTGAAACTTCAGTACTAAGTACGCTGCCAAAGGTGGAGGACTACTGTAAGAAAGTGTGAGAGCAGTGAGGAGAGCAGACTGCCAGTGAGGGTCAGTGCTGTAAAAACTGAAGCTCAGAAACACTGAAAAAACACAAGAAGGAAACTCTGACTGTCCTAATCTGCGTTAGTGCTTCAAATACTTAAGAATTTACACTACAGGTGTGTGAAAACACTTTTTTGTACTTTTGATCTGGGTATATTTTACTGGTTTTGGCCTCCTTTGATTCCAGTTAAAGAAAATCTTTACACTGCACATTTATTTCAAAACAACAGAGTCCTTAAACTGTCTGTCAACAGTTTGGGTTGTTCCTCCCTGTTCAGTTATCTTATACAGATGTTTCGTTCAACCGTCCAAATACTTTTGGCCACACAGAGTCTAGGTGTATCCATACAGCAACTGATTTCATGAAAACGTAGCCAGATGTATTTGGGAAACTCATTCTGGGTGGAGTTAGGTAACATAATACTCTGACTGTGCTTTGAAAATACATCCATTTAGTCGTCATTCTGTAACCAGTTAAAGGCACAGACATCCCGAACACACTGTGGACACAGTTCTGTTTTAACTTCACTGGATGTCTGCATTAGAGCTCCATACATGCGAGCGTACATTTGGGTTGCATGTGGACCGTATTTGCAGGCGAGATGAAATTTATATCACTAGACCTTTGCAGGCTTAAGTGGAAACTATAAATTAAACATCACAAAAAAACATTTCTCTGAACTGGAGTCCAAAAAGTCTGTGGCAACATAATAAAGCAACAAAAATACAAAACACGGGCTCCTCAAACACCCGGCGTCAAACAAGCATGGATGAAAACCTGTGTGTGTGTGTTTGCTAACAGGCTAACAGGCTAACAGGCTGCTGGTTTACCTGGAGAAGCAGAAGAAGACATAAGTGATGGTTGTTGCCAGGTCGACACTCTGCTTCCAGTCCTCCCTCAAAACTCTGGCCAAGGCTCCAAGAGCTGCCTCTGACCACAGACACACAAACACACGTCAGTAAAAACACACACTGCATGTAAAAACACACATGTGGATACAGAGAGGTCAGACACAAGGAGACACAGCAGAGACAAACGGCTGCAGACGAGACAGAAACACAAAGAGCAAAGTGTCTGTATGTGGAACTCGAACAGAGTCAGACTGAGCTGGGCTCTGCAGCTGGAGGTTCATTTAAAGAAGTGTGGGAAACGTGACGATCGGAGGCTCCTGACTTTGAGCTTTAGCTGCTTCTCAGGATCCTGATTCACACGAGAACTCGGCTCTTATCAGCATCGCGGCGGCTGATGCAGAGCAGCAGACGGAGTGAGGAGACGACACGTCGTGACAGATTCAAATGAAGCTGTGCCATCTCGCAGCATCTGCAGACGATGATGGCTCCGAGCTGTGGTGGAAGAAACAAACTTCAAAATGGAAGCAGAGTTGAAAACAGCCAACAGATTCTGCTCAATCAGGAGCAGAAACTGTCTGATCAGTCTTATAAAAAAACTCCTGATTTGTACTTTTGAACTTGAGCGATCACAGAAACTCTGCAGGGAGAAAACTGTTTTTTAGAGAAGATATTTTAAATAACTGAGCATGAAAGTTCATCCCTGACCTCTCCAGAGCTGTCAGCCACATCTCATGGTCTTCAGATGGACTTTGCTCAGGTGTCACAGAGATGGTTTTCATACCAACAGTCACTGGCCAGAAAAAGATCAGGGGGGCCGTGAACTTTGAACATGCTTTGTCGAACAACTTCAGTATTTAAAGAGACTGTAGAACAAAAACCAACATGGTGGCCGCAGTGTTTAGGTTCACTGGGTGTCTGCAGGGAGGAACGTCTTCACAGGACTGTCTGTCTCTGGTCACATGATATGGGCATGATGAACACACAGGAGCAGAAATAAACTAATAGTTCTCTCATTTCTGATTAAAACATGAATGAATGTGTTGGTTTTAACCTCACGATGTCATGTGACTTTGCTGCCTGGTTTCCTTCTCATGACAGATTTGGTTTACATGGCACCTCGATGCTGCCTGCTAAACGTTCAGCTGTAAGGAAGCTTCGTCTGAACACAGTTTGGATTTATTTAAATCTGAACTGAAGAGCAAACAAAACTCAGAATCTGACCAGACATGAAATGTTCACTTTTTTTTAATATTATGGTGGAAAACCGCTTGATTGTTGATTGTACAACATGTTTCATCTTCCTGCATTTCTGCACGAAAACATAGAGAACAGAGCTAAAAGTGGAAATATTCTCTTTGTAATTTGGAAGACCCAGCACCTTAAGCTGAACACAGCAGGTCTTTTCTTAACGGAGGAGGAAAGCTACCGTTCTGCATGAGCTCCTCCAGGTTGTCGGGGTTTCGGGCCAGTTGGAAGATGAGTGTCGCCCCTCTGATCTTCTCCTGGATGCCCTCGTACAGCAGCTCCACGTACTCGTCGATGCTGTTGATGCTCGCCTCCTCGTGCAGCTGAAGGGCAAAGAACAGGCTGAACTCAGGGCTTCAAACATCTACACGACTGTTCAAACGTTTGGAGCGATCTGCTTCATTTTTCTCTCCTTTAGTAACGGCTATTTTAACAGAGATTTCTGTCTTTACTCTCAAACATCTGACTGTACAGAGTCTCAGGTCGTACCTCCACCCCCGTGTACGGCGTGAAGTCTTGAGGCGAGATGCGTTTCTTCTCCTGGTTGTCTGTGAAAGAAAACACTCAGTATTTTAAAGAAAACTTTGAGCATATAAACACATCAGTGCTGCGTGGTCGCTGTAAACTCGTCAGTACCGTTTGACTGTTTGCGGTTTTGCAAATAGAAGAGCAGCTGCTCCACCTCGCCGAGTTTGGACGGATGAATCAGCCGACATTCCTCCACCACCTTCTGCGCCAGAGAGGACGTATCTGTGTGAGCGTTCAAGCTTTTCAGGCGAATACTGAGGGAAGCACAGACATGTAGGGACATTACGACAGGTAAGAAAACACCTGGTTTCAGATGGAAGGTATAAGAAGCAGTCATGAAAGAGAATAACACCATTTTTGTTTGAAATAATATTATAAATCCTCTTAAAGGTGCTTTTCTCAGTCTTACAGGTCCTACATGACGGTGTATGAGTCTCACATTTTCTGACACTCTTTCCGTTCTCCAACCATCGGCTCCCCGAGCTCCCCCAAGATCGTCGCCTCCACCTCATACTGAACGACGAGGGCTTTCTCGGTCGGATGGACGTCAAGAGTGCAGCCCTTCACTTTCCTGAGGGTCATAAAATACACAAGTTCTTAAAATAAAACACTTAATTCAACAGAAATTTGCCCGTGAAGAATAAACTGAATCATCTTTCCAGTTTGATTCAATTCACTTTGCCTCATTTAGGTGAACTACATTCAAATGGCACAAAATCTCCTCATATTCAATTGTGTGATTAACTAAACAATGTTAAACTATTTTATTCAAACGCATTAATATTGCAAATAAGATTAAATGGCAAAATATTTACAGGTTTAATACTTGGCAGAGTTAAATTTCGGTGACAATCTACATCTCTTTAACATGTTGAGGGTCAAGATATGTGTGAATGTCTTTATGTTCAAAATTAACACGTATTAAACTGAAC
>JAPZDV010000021.1:26969047-26983560 GCA_029814665.1 Acanthurus lineatus | reverse complement strand
CGCCTCCACCTCATACTGAACGACGAGGGCTTTATCGGTCGGATGGACGTCAAGAGTGCAGCCATTCACTTTCCTGAGGGTCATAAAATACACAAATTCTTAAAATAAAACACTGAATTAAACTGAAATTTGCCCGAGAAGAATAAACTGAATCATCTTTCCAGTTTGATTCAATTCACTTTGCCTCACTTTGGTGAACTACATTCAAATGGCACAAAACTTCCTAATATTCAATTGTGTGATTAACTAAACAATATTAAACTATTTTATTCAAACGCATTAATATTGATAATGCCATGTCATACTATAAACAAGATTAAATGGCAAAATATTTACAGATTTAATACTTGGCAGAGTTAAATTTCAGTGACAATCTACATCTCTTTAACATGTTGAGGGTCAGGATATGTGTGAATGTATTTATGTTTATCTATTAAACTGAACCTGCTTGTCACAAAAATCTATTTAAAATGTTTGATGGCACAACACTTTAATTATCAGGACGATGAAAGGATATTTTAAGATGATGTACTTCGTCTTTCTTCCATTTCATGCACAAAATCTGCAAAACTGTTTGTTTTATTGTTATTTAATTCATATATTTCTGCTGTATTGTGTATTTGGACCTGTGTTTCATTATTAATTGCTGTTTTTTGACAGTTTGAAGGAAACTAAACGTTAAAATTGAAACACAAATATCAAACTCAGTCTGTTATCGTTTAATTTTAGACTTAAAACTGATTTAATTCTTATCTAATCAAAACAGGCACATTAACACGTGTTAGCAGCGGTGTAAACTGATGTCAGCAGGGTTTTTATGTTGTTAAATCGATTATATCTGTTGTAATTTCAGCCTTTTATCCGACGCTGATTGATCGGTGATTGATCGTCACAGCTGACAGACGCACAGGTTAGCTAACGGTAAGCTAACGGTACCGTCTGTCGGCTAACGCCCGTTAAATCACCGCGTACATACAGAAAAATGACAGAATAACGATTTCGTTTAGCGTGACAGTCACGTCATTTAAACCGCCTGTCTCAGAATCAATGAACCGGAGCATCCCTCCGGTTTCTGCCTCTCCTCTCTAACGGTACGACCGTAAACACGTTAACGTTAGCGGCTGTTTTTACCTCTTCAGGTACCGCGGCTCCGCTGCGTGCAAACTGTCCATTTTTATAAAAGATAAGAAGCCCACATAAGATGTTTCTCCTCTTAAACAGGACCACCTGATGATGATGATGATGGTGATGATGATGATGATGGTGATGATGATGCAGACTGGCCGGATGTTGTTGATCTCCTCAGCTTGTTGCCAGGGCGGCGGCACCGCTCGCTCGCTCGCTGCATGTCATGTGGAACAAGTGGCCGCTGCTGCCCCCTACAGGCCCGGAGGACGAAGCCCGCTGCAGACATTCTGGCTCAAGTACATTATAAGTTTTATTATTTTGGTCTGAACTTTTACTGTGTTTCGTGTCACACTGAGTTTTTAAAGCTTCTCAGGAAAGTTACTTGTCATAAAATATTACCTTTTTTTCTACAGCCAGTGGTGGAATGTAACTAAGTACATTTACTCAAGTACATTAATGTTACATAAGTCTAGAGGTACTTTTACTTATGTTTAGTCCAACAAAGGGATTCTTTTTGGTTTCTCCACCCACAGTGAGTGTTTTCTGATAAACCTCTTGGTTATGTCCACCTGAGATGTTTCTTATTCACAAAACAAGAAAATAAAATCTAAATCTCATCAACTACGTTTTGACTATTATCGACCTTATGAGGTAAATTTTAAACATTTGCTTTCGCATGTTCAGATTTTTTGTGTTTATTTTAATGAAATGAAATTTTTGAGCCTCAATTTAGTAATAAGATGGTTATTCCAGAAGACAAAAATGTTGAACATGCAGGTGTAATTCACACTGTAACATGATGAATTTGCCCTCCAGAAAATATTCGCTGGTCTCAGCGCCGATCCGTCCCCAACTCTGTGACAGCTGATGTCAGCAACCTAAACTGAGCCTCTGGCTTGAGCTGGATATCAGAATATTACTCATGTTAAGAGAAAAACATGAACAGTGTTTGAGACTCACTGAGTGAGTACTGATGCAGGAACACAAGTTCATTTTTGTTCTCCAGATGAGATTTACACAAAGTTTCACAGCCTGGTCTAACTTTAACAAAAAACTTTAAAAAATCTGCAGCCATTGTGCTTTAAAAAACCTAATCTGCAAAAAGCTTCCCATTACATCTAACGTCAAAAATAGGAGCTTCTAACAGCAACATGAATCACCGCCGCTGTAACTCATCCTGAGGTCAAATGACAAAGTGTCAGGGTGAGGGGGTCAGCGACTGAAGCTCACACAGCTACTGGGACTCAGAGGTGCAGAGATGACATAACCGAAGCAGTCAGTCAAAGCTTCGACCTCCACAGGCTGAAAGTGTTTTTCCTTTATCTAAAAGAAGTAAAAATCACCAACAGATTAGAAAAGTAAAACTTCAATAATCCAGTTATTGTTGCTCTTTGAGTTGGAGCTCAGAATCCTTCTTTCTGAGAGATAAATCTCCTAAAAAAAACAGAGCTGCAGTCCCACCAGTTTATGTGCTTTGAACCCAGACGCCTTCCCTCCACATCGGTCACATACCAAGAGAACGTGCTCAGTACAAGTGTTAATGTACTGGGACAATGAAAGGACTTGTTGCCTGAACTGTAACTTGTTCTCCGGTGTCTGAAGAAGCTGTACAAACGCGAGCTGTGTGTACAAACATGAGAAGACGATGCTAATTTTAGGACGTCATCATATGGCAGCGAGGGCCAGAGGTCGGACGTATGGACTCTCATGTCCTGCAGGAATTTGCAGGCTGAAGTTCAGATGCCTTTTTTTTTTTTCCTGAGACAGCAGGCGTCTCTGTCACCCAGCCCCCCCACTCCTCACCCCTCTCAAGTCAGTGTCCGGAGCAGGTGATCTGTAAATCTGGCGAGGACGTCCTGAGCAGCGTCCAAGAAAAAGATCTGTGCTGATCACTTGAGTGCTGGCAGAGGCGTGTTGAACACTAGCTAGACAGATATAGCAGCAGCTGGAGAAACAGAGTCTCAAACAGGCGGTGTGACCACAGACGCTTTCACTCCCCTCTAACTTCTGCTCTTTCAAACAGCTTCAGGACAAAAGTGCAGCTCTGCAAGGCTACAAGGCCACAATCAGCCCAAAATGGAGGATTCGGTCGAAGATGAAAGCAGCTCAGCGCCCAACGTTGAGTACAAAGGAGCTCACCAGGCGTTCATGGATCGCTGGAAAGAGACGGACGCCACCATGTGTCGCCACAGCATGTCCTTCCACCTGCTCCACGCGCTCAGGAGCGAGTTCTTCGCCAGCTACCTGTACCTGCTGGAGAAGACTCCTCTGGGTAAGAAGACGGGCCACACAGGTCCGAACTCACAGCAGAGTCACAGTCAGGAGTCAAAACCTTTTACTGACCTTTGACTCCATTAAGGATTAGGCAGAGCTGAAGCAGCATGCTGGTGGTTTTACTTGTTTTAACTGAGTAAAAATTGTTTTTTACCAAAGATGTTGTATGAAGGGGCTTTAAATTTTAAACTTACTTTGTCAAAGTCACATATTTATTATGAGAAAATGCATCAGAAAGGCATAATTGATTGAAAAACTGTACTGTTACCCACAATACAAAGGCAGAGAGGGATCACAGCAGACTCATGTTTGATCACCAATCTGAGGTTTATTCACACAGCGTAGTAAAATTAACCAACTAAAAAATACTTTAAAAAGATGTGAAATACACAGTGCAGATGGTCAGAGGTGATGAAAAGTGCTTTACAGGATAAAACACAGAAAAACACTGAGGGGTTTCAACAAGAAAATACTCCTAAACAGCTAATAATCTGATTACATCCTGCACATTAAAGTTAGTAAAATGATAAAATTTCAAACATTCTCACTTTACAGAAACTCACATCAAAAGCAGAGTGAAAGTTTTCTCATGCCGTGTTCACCACCTGTGGGGTTTTTCTCAGATCTGCATGCGTTTGTTCTATGATGACGTCTGAAATTAATTTATTTTACAGGGTCGGCAAACTTTATTTACACATTTTGGGTGAATGTTTGCTAAATTTGTGACTGTATGCACATCAGACATTTAATGCAGACTCGTCACAAACAGACAAACATCTGCATCAGAACTGAAGGATCCGAAGAGAATCTTGGAAAATGAAGAGAAATTCAATAAGTGCACATTTTTCCATCATGAGACGGTGAGCTACAGAAAGAGGAGATCCTGACCTGCTGCTCGTCAAAGATGCCTTTCTTACCTCTAACTTGATACGAGGCCCATTAATGGTCTGGCATGTGGAGCACGAAGGCATCGCTCGCTCATATCTGTCGGTGCTACACATGACCATAGGATCGTTTACAGCCTGGTCGGCTTTAAAAGGACTGAGTGAAATATGTGTTTTGTCTCTTTTATGTCTTAATACAGTCAGCGTTGTGCTAAAGGAGTTCACCTGAAACAAACACACTGTGGGTGGAGGAGCATCACCGGTTTGAACTCAGGTGTGACGCTGAAGATGAACATGAATCCTCAGAGTCACAACGAAGTTCAGCTTGAAATGAGCTGCATGACTTTAGAGATTCAAGATGGAGGAACCAGGTTTGTGTGGACTGACGCTTCCTTGGTGGACGTGGGCCTCGTCACGTGGACATCGTCTCCCCCCTTCTTGTTCTTGCTTGATGATGATGATCTATATTTAACCTGCTCTCAGAGTCTAACTGCTGGGTCACATGACGCGTAGGTGCCAGTTTTAGATGCTCCAATTAAACCTGATGCCATGACAAAATATCCTCCGACATTTCGTGACCACGTGGCACCTGCCGGGACGGTCGTGGCGTGAATTGTCTGTTTCTGCACCTTGTTTTCACCGTGACTTCCTGAACCATTCAGTCCATGTTGGCTCTTTGCCCCGGCTCAATGTTTCTAACACGGAGGGGAATAAAATCCCCCCTCCTCATGTTTCACTCTGCTGCTGGAGATCCTTCACAAGTGGACTGACATTCATCCAGGACCCCCACCTCCCTCTTCCTCCCTCCTCCCCCTCCCTCCTCAGCTCATCTAAGCTCTCGGAAATGTTACATTTATCCTGCAGGATTTGTTTCAGCTCAGCAGAACTGAGGCAGTGAGAGGTTTGGATACTTTCAGAAGCAGGTGTTAAGTTTGTTTTGGTCCCAGAACATCACTGACATCACTGACATCACCAATATCTCTGACATCACCGATATCTCTGACATCACCGACATAACTGACATCACTGACATTATCGACATCTCTGACATCACCGACATAACCGACATAACTGACATCACTGACATCACCAACATCACCGACAACTCTGACATCACCGACATCACTGACATAACCGGCATAACTGACTTCACTGACATGTTGGACATCTCTGACATCACCGACATCAATGAAATTATCGACATCCAACATCACCGACATCAATGACATCACTGACATCACCGACATCTCTGTATCTCCGACATCACTGACATAACCGACATCACTGACATCACTGACATTTTCGACATCTCTGACATCACTGACATCACCGATATCTCTGACATGACCAACATAACTGACATCACTGACATCACTGACATCACCAACATCACCGACATCTCTGACATCACCGACATCACTGACATCACCGACATCACCAACATCACCGACATCTCTGACATCACTGACATGACTGACATCACTGACATTTTCGACATCTCTGACATCACTGACATCACCGATATCTCTGACATGACCAACATAGCTGACATCACTGACATTATCGACATCACTGACATCACCGACATCTCTGACATCATCGACATCACTGACATAACCGATATAACTGACATCACTGACATCACTGACATCACCAACATCGCCGACATCAACGACATCACCGACATCTCTGACATCACCGACATCACTGACATAACTGACATCACTGACATTTTTGACATCTCTGTCATCACCCACATCAATGACTTCTCTGACATCACCGATATCTCTGACATCACCGACATCACTGACATTACTGACATTATCGACATCTAACATCACCGACATCACTGACAGCACTGACATCACCAATATCTCTGACATCAACGACATAACTGACATCACTGACATCACCGACATCACTGACATCACCGACATCTCTGACATCACTGACATTTTTGACATCACTGACATCAACGACATCTCTGACATCACTTATATCTCTGACATCACCGACATCACTGACATCACTGACATCACCGACATCTCTGACATCACTGACATCTCTGACATCACCAACATCATGTAGTAATGAAGTCATAGTACAACAAACACAAACAAACAGTCTTCAGTCTTGTTCTCTGTCCTCTTTGTGTCTCTTCAGTGAAACTGTTTCCCGTCACCTGCGAGTACATCAAAGGAGAGAAACAGTTTTACTACAGAGCCCAGCAGTTCTACGAGGACGTCCCCGCCTCCGAGGAGGGCATGCTGGGAGATTTTGTGGAGATATGCAACATCGATTTGGAGGGTTCCCGCCAGTTTCTGAAGAGGTTTGTGGTGAGTGACGAGACATCGGACAACAATAGAGAAGCTCTGCAGTGTGAACGTACATGCGTTCACACCACAGGTATCTCTCAACACACTACACATGTCAGGATCTATTCTGAGAGAGGAATTTTTCATCCTGACTGTACTGAAATAATGCCGTCTTGTTTCATTTGGGAGGGAGGAGGTGCAGCACAGTTTCTAATAGTAGCACACACGTAAAGCAGCCTCGTAAACACCCATTCAGAGCCGAGCTGAGCCAAGCTGAGCCGAGCTGAGCCAGCAGCTGTTAATCACTTTGTACTGTGGTGTTTGTTTTTGTGCCAGAGCTAATTTGTTTACAGTGGAGGAGACATTTTTTTTCAGACTTTTCTGTTGAGAAACATCGATAGCGTCATTAATTTAAATGTTGTTTATAACTGATCTAAAAGGGATGCGTCTTAAAGGAAAAGCTCTCTGGTTTTGGCCAAAAAATATTCAGCGATTTGTCATTTCCCATCTGTTTTTGTATCAATGAAGTAAATTGGATTTACCATAAGCTCAAGAGGTGCAGTTATGTTGATTACCAGACTAGTTTTACTGTTTTAATCCTGTGTAAACTCTTTTAGTGCTTTAATATTGGCTGTAGTTAAATAATTAGAGTAAAGACCTGAAAACTGCGGAAATCTGCTCACTATTTTGTCTGCAAGAAAAAACAAATTGTCCTCAAAAGTCAGTTATTTTTATCAAATATGTCAGAATTTTCTGAACTTCTAAGCCTCTTACACTTGCATGTCTCATCATGTTTGTATGTGTGAACTCATGTATCTCTGCATGTGTCAGTGAAAGAGTCCAAGTGCTAATCAGGGGAAGAAGTTTGGCCCAGAGACCGAGTTATTTAGGGGATCAGTTTTACAGGAGCTCTAATTATAACCTGCTAAGACTGGATGCTTAAAGGCCCTGCAGACGGCTGAGTGGCTGCTGCTGTAAACACAACAGGCTCTGATCTAATACAGTTCAGCTGCTGCGACGTGCAACACGACTGGCTGATACAACACTGTCCACTGGATAAGTTAAAGGTTTCACTTTTCTAAGCTTCAGCAAGTTCTGTGTGTCAGGAGACTCTATGTTTCATTCACTGCTCGATGAACATGATACATGTTGCATCATCTGGACTCTTTTTGTTACTGATTGATCGATTTGATCTCCACCTTCTTCTGAGGCGACGCTCTGATCTCCACGTGGCTGCTCAGCCGCTGAAGATTCTCAAATCACCAAAAACTGAGTTTGCATTGAGAATGAATCTGTGCTGCAGTTCACAAATCATCTATAAGTTCATCAGGTTAACCATAACGAGCTCTGCAGAGGCAACTCACAGATCCCATGATGCATCCTGACGTGCAGGCAAAGAGCGTTTTTGTACCACAAACCTAGAAAACGACCATAAATAAAAACCAGCCAAACTTAAACCAAACAAAAGCTGTGAAACACAGCTGAGACTGTCTGTCCCATGTGAACCCAGCAGAGATGTGATTGGATCATTTACGGCAGATTCAGGGTCAGTTTTCCTCCAGTACATTACTGACATTGTTGATGGATTCTCAGAGCTGACAGCAGAGGGATATTAAATACATGTTAGCTTCATCAGAGTTCATGGATCTAAATTAGAGGAGCTTGTATCAAATGAAGGTCTGAGTTAAATAACAGCAAACATTTCCTTTAATTAACCCTCATGGCCGTGTGGCACAGTGGAACAACACACAATCAGTGATGTGATCCTTTGCAATGCTGCATATTATTACATGAACATGTTCAGAAGCTCCTCACACACATGTGTTATGTGTCTGTTCAAAGTGATGTGAGACTGAAATCCTTAAAAAAAACTGCCTCTGCTGCTTTCTGAGTTAAAGTCAGAGATGTTTGAGGAATCCTGGCTTTGCTTTTTGTACCTTATATTCAGAAACTCCGTTTGAACTCTTCATTTTAAGGCAAAGACTCTGTCCTCGTCCAGCTTTTCGAACATGTTCTCAGTTTAGTATTTTCCCGTCCGGCTGTTGAACGGCTCCCGTTTAAACCTGACATCCCCTTTAAACAAGTGTGTTAGGAAAAGATTTAGAATACATCCAGATTAAACTGAGCTACATGCGCACAGAGCAATATGGCAGTAATTCACAGGAACCAGGAAGCCTCCTGTAACAAGCACAGAGCTCCTCGGGGCCCCATCTTTCATACAATCACACACTGGGGCCCCTGATGTGGAGGGGTTGGAGTGAGGTCAGAATACCAAATGAAAAGGAAGAAAAACCGGTGTGATTCAAGCGGGGTGACTTTTGGTTCCCCGGTGGTGCAGTTCATGGTTTGGTTTCCCGGAGGAGCTGAGGTCGACTTGTTTGTGCTGTCGGGGCTTTTGAGGTGCAGAGGCCTGACATCTGGAAACACAGAGAATAAAGAATAGACTCCTCCTTGACTTATAGAAATGGTAATAACATGCTGCAGGGAAACTTACATTTTGTTTTTTGTGCAGCATAAATCCAGCTCTTCTTTTTACGGCTGCCTCACGTTTTAACAAACAATCTTAGATGGAAGTATTTTACTCTTTTAATCGTCTACATTAACCTGCAGATAAGCTTGAGTTTTATCCCCCCCCCCCTCACAGGGTCCCGGTAAGGCCGGTACTCACTGTGCCCTGGACTGCGGCTCCGGGATCGGCCGTGTGACCAAAGGCGTCCTTCTCCCCGTGTTTGAGAAGATGGAGATGGCGGACATGATGGAGCACTTCCTGCTCCACGCGCATGAAGAGTACCTGGGCGACGACGCCGACCGCATCGAGACGTACTACTGCTACAACCTGCAGGAGTTCACGCCGCCGAAGAACAAGTACGACGTCATCTGGATGCAGTGGGTGGCCTGTGAGTATGACGGGGGTCTCAGTTCACAGGGAGATGTGACTCATCGTCACCTGCAGACTGATGGCATGTTGAGAAATGAACAGAGAGTCTCAGGTGTGTTTTGTTTCGAGCCAAAATGTCGATATTTAACCGTTCAGTGTCATTACGTTTCTCTTCTGAGTTATTTCTGTCTGTCCAGGAGAAACTGTGGTGATAACAAATAAACTTTGGTTATGATTGAGCAATCAAAACACTTGGTTAAAGAGATAGTTCACCAGAAATCAAAATTTCAACCATTTCCTGCTCACCACAATGTGGATGGAGGCTCAGCCTGTCACCATCACTGCTGTTCAGGAGCTTCAGAAAGGCTACAGAGACCAGACCTGGACCAGGATCCTTCAGGAGGAGCTGCAGACAAGAACGTCCATCCTTGTTTACTTGTATAAATTTCGTTTCTCTTTTTAACATCAGCTTGCAGTAGGTCGACTGATGCATGAAGGTATAAAAACAGGTTTTGTGTAAAGTGCTGCAGACTCCATCTGACTGAGGAACATCTGACATCTGTGTGAAGGAAACTAATGAAAAGGATGCTGGTTGCTTTTTGTCTTCATCCCTCATCTGCCTCTCTCCTCAGGTCACCTCACGGACAAGGACCTGATGAACTTCCTGATGCGCTGTAAGAAGAGCCTGCGTCCAAACGGGGTCATCATAATGAAGGACAACATGGCGCGGCAGGGCTGCAAGCTGGACCCCATCGACAGCAGCATCAGCCGCCACCTGGACATCATGAGGAGCATCATCGCCCAGGCCGGCCTGGAGGTGCTGGCCGTGGAGAGGCAGGAGGGCTTCCCCGAGATCATCATGCCCGTCTGGATGATCGCAATGAAATAGAAGAGACATTAATAACGTGAGAAGATACAGATTGTTGTTGCTCCGTCTGAAGATTTTGAGGAAAATCCAGCCGAAGCTGAATTCACATGTTATTCCTCTTTTCTGTGTGAAAAGTGCGATGCAGCAGGAAACCTTCACGGTGTCATCAGGAGGTAAAACCTGAAGCAGCAGCGTGGATGAAACGACAGCACAGGAGGGTTTTACAGAGACAGGAGTCTTTTTTCTGCTCGGCACTGAAATGAAATAAAGGTTTTATGTGGACAGTAAACTCCCATAAAAGCACTCTTACGCCTGTAAAGTCCGTCTACAAAGCCGGGCTGTAATTTATCGACATCTGACCGCCTGCAGGTTTTGAATCTTGATGACATCAAAGACAGACTCGGTTTAACTGTGGGAGAAAGTTCCTGTCTGAAGCGGAGGATCAATAACATGTGGATTCAGATTTACTGTTCGATTCACTTTGATTTGTGGCCGTTTTTGATTCAGTCCAACATGTTACAGCACGACTACATGGACACAACAATAACACATCGTCTCATATTTGCTGTAAAAACTGAAACGCTGAATATCTTTGAACATAATCAACATGTGATTCTGCATCTGGAGAATGAAATCTGATGAAGGTCTTTAAGTTCACACCTGCATTGTGATCAAATGTGCAAGTTAGCCTCACAGACGCAGTTTAAGCTAACTGTAGTTACACCAAACCTCCTGCAGGGGGCCTGACAGATGTGACTGTAAAGACTTGATGTCACCTTTCAGAGCAACATGGAGTTAAATTTTCCTTTTCACTGGTGCAGGCTGGTCAGGTGTAAATATTAATGTGGTTTTCATGTAATTATGTGTTTTATACTCTGGTTGTAACGTTGCACATTAACAAACATGCCATTTTTATATCGATTTATTTGTGCAGTTCTTTCTGTTTTGTGCTTGATTTGAGACTTTTATCAGAACATTTATCAGCTTCAATCAGCTGCATTGTTTTTTCTATAATGAAACTGCCAATCTAAAGGCATATGGACGTAGTTTGACGATTTTCAAATGCTCCTTTCCTATATAATGCACTCCATCTCATGTTTCAAACTGAAGCCAATAGGATTAGAGATGGGTAATAACCGTTAACTACTATTTTGAAGACCAGAACATAAATTCTGACCAATTTTTTCCAAAACACTCCTCGAGCGCAGCCGTCCACGCCCCTCCCAGCGACCACGCCGCAATCATCCGCAGAGAGCTCAAAACACACGAGATAATTGAGATCCTCTCAAATCGTTATGGTCTCCTAAGTATTATTACTCTTATTATTTTTTTTCAGACTAACAGTAGAAGCAGCACATTGTTTGGGGCTAATGACTTTCAGCTGGGCCCCTGAGGTGGATGGTGGGGTTGATTATTTCCTGGTTTTGACAGACAGTGCCTGCTTTCATATCTAGCCTGGCCTCATTTCAGGCCTGTCAGATGTTGTCTGCATAAAACACGTCCAGGAGTCGCCTCAAATATTCAGCGTTTGCGTGCGTAAGCGCTCGACGGGAGTGGTGCGGAGCTGTTCCTCCCTCAGCTCTCTATGAAAGGGTAGTTTGTCAGCGTGCAGACTGGGCACCGAGAAAGCACAAAATCATCAAAGTGTCGAAGGCGCGATGGCGTGAGATGATCTCCACGGCGCGCTCCTCTCGTCAGAATGACTCTTTTGAGACGTGAACATACCAAACACATTTTCCACATACCGTATGAATTAAAGATCAAAATGCCCCAAAGTTAAACTTGTGGGTGTTTTTTTTCCTCTCCCACAGCAAATAGCAGCCAAATGTGCTGTCACCTTTTCAGGAGTGGTTAGCGTCGCTGACAGTCAAAGCTATCGTTTCTAATACTTCTCAATGTCCTCTGCAGCCGCTCGGCAGCAGTTTGAATATATTAGCTGTAGTAACACTAATTTGTCCAGTCACGTCAGCAGAGTCGGGCTTCGGGCTCGACTCCAGACGGAGTTTATCTCAGACAGCTCGCAGAGTCGGGAGGAAGACGGAGACCACAGGGAGATCCAGGCCCAGCGTGGTCACCTCACTGCTGGGAACAGTTCAACCTAAACCAGAGCTCCGACAATAGAAGAAAATAAATCTTTTGTTTCGCCTGGAGTCTGCAGACTCACATCACACGTGCTGCGAGCGCCAGCATCATCATCATCATCATCATCATCGCCAGCTCATCAGTTTCTCCTTCAACTTCAGATCAACTAAACTGGAGTTTGAGAAGCAGAGAATCTCAAACTTCAGCACATTTTGAAGGCTAACATTGTTCCTCAGTATCTTAAAGTCTCCTGCTTGTTGTCTGTGACATTTCATGGATCCTGTGACTGTCGTGGACTCTTCTGCAGAAACCTGAACATCTCAGCAGGACGTTTAACTGCATAAATGACCTCAAATACGTGAAGTTTCAGTTCATCTTCTGTCACGTTTCTATGCAAGCCCACTCTCTCTCCATGTGAAGCCTCTTCTTTCCTTCTCTTTTCTCATTTCTAACTGTTGCCAAAGAAGCTTACTGGTATGTTGGGATCACAACAAGAGAGACAGACATGATTCCTAAAATTAAAACATGTGTGACTTGCAAACAGACAACCCACAGACGAAAATCATTCCGAAATGTGCGAGGAGAACTTGGCAACAGTGAATGATGAGTGACTGTCCTTCGTTAGTTCACTTCAGATTCTCTGTTCTCATATTTAAAAAACCTCCCAGCAGACTGAGCTGATGGGAAACGTGATGGAATAATTAATAAACACACACCTGCAACATGATCAAACTATGAACAAGTGTTTTTCTCAAAGTGTTTCGACTCGTCTTTGCCTCACTTTTCTCCGTCTTACTGCACTTTACAGACTTTACACTGGAATTTGGCACCAGTTAATTTTTTAATCTGAATCTGCACACAGTGGTGGTTGATGGGAATGATTTTCATCCCCTTTCAATAAAAACTCCCTCTTGTGGCATCTTCAGACCGACTTGCCCCATTACCACAAAAAAAAAATCCCACATAAATAACAAATATGTTGTTATTATTTCTAATTCTGGGCCACGATGAGCGCTGCAGCCTCTAGGGGGTGCTAACAGCGTTCTGGCCCTTTTCTTTTCTTTTCTTTTCTTTCTGGAGTCTTTGCTCTCGTGGTGGTTGAGCGGCTTCCACGCTCATGTGAAGATAGTAAACACCCCCAGGAAGCGGCGGAGGGGTCAGTCTGTCAGAGCGAAGCCACCAGCTGAGACGGCGCAGCGTTCCTCCCCGACTCAAACCTCAGTCGCTCGGAGAGGAGGAAGGCTGAGCTCTGTTCCTGGGAGAATCCATACAAGGAGAGCGAGCTTTCTCTCCGTCTCCAGTTCTCATAGTAAATCATGTCAGTGAAAAAAAAAAAAGCTGATGATTTTTGGGGCTGCTTTTTTCTTTGGCTGCCCGGTCGAGGTTTTAACTCTCCCAGCGTGTCATCCAGGGCCTGAGGGTAGGTTTTTTTTTTTTTCTGTTGGTTTTTTTTTTTTTGCCAAACTCAGCTCTGCTCGGCTCAAAAGGGCAGGGATTAGTTACACAGACTTTTTATAGGCCTGAACCCTGAACATGTCATATTTCACCCAGCGATGTGGCTGAGGAGCTGGATCAGGTGCTGCTGACTGCCGAGGTTTCAAACAAAAGGTTGACAAATGGCGACATCCTGCCCGAGAGCACGTACAGAAGGTCCCACCGTCAGCTCCGCATCCCATAAAATGTCTAAAGCTGTGCTCGCTGGAAAACAACCTGCTTTAAACCGAGAGCAGGAATCATTTCTCTTCCCAAAAATGACCTCCCCGCTGAGCAGCGTTTGACGGAAAACGTTGCTCACAACAACAGAAAAGAGGGAGGAATTTCTTCCCATCTGGAGCTGCCACAAAAAAGGCTGTGTGTGTGTGTGTGTGCATGTGTGTGTAAGTGTGTGTGTGCATGTATACGTGTGTGTGTGTGTGCATGTGTGTGTAAGTGTGTGTGTGCATGCATACGTGTGTGTGTGCGTGAGGGAGCAATGCAGGGCCACTGAGGCCTACACACTCTTAAAGACTGGTGCAACATTTCTGCAATGTATGCATGTATGCATGTATGCATGTGTGTGTGTGTGTGTGTGTGTGTGTGTGTGT
>JAPZDV010000021.1:26942389-26952542 GCA_029814665.1 Acanthurus lineatus | reverse complement strand
AACGGGGCTCCGGGGGACCCGTGTGATGAGAGCAAAAGAGGCTGAAGCAAAGAGAGAGAGAGAGAGAGAGTAATATTTTTTAGGTGTGAAGGAGAAAAAAAGTGTAACCGTAGACAAGTTCACACTGAAGCAGATTCACGTAGAAATGCATCATTTTCTCGGTTTCTGATCATGCATCAGTGCAAAGATGACACCCTCTTTACTTGAAAATAAGCTTTTTGAAACATAACTTTCTGTTTTACTATATTTTTTTATATAATACAGCAGAACAAGAAGTAGTGTTGCGTCCTTATACCGCTATGCAGAGTCTCTGGAGGTCAGAAAGAAGGGTGAACACCAGAGATTCATGTTTAACATCCCTGTTAAACTGCATTTTATGTACACGTGGCTGTGTTGGTACAAGAGAAAAGACATTATAACCATTTTAACCAAATATTTGTGAGATTTGACATTTATCAGACATTAAAACTCCGCACAGCACTTTAAATGCTAAACACATTTCCACAATTTTGTGTGCTGAGCTCAGATGACTGCACTTGTTTTTGTCCTTTTTATGTCTTTTCGTGATCACTTTGTGTCTCTTTGTGGTGATTTAATGTCTCTCTGTATTTTCATGATTGAATTTTGCAAAACAATGTTAACAGTCACTTCAGATAAGAGCTTCAGGCCCATGAGGCCCCCGACATCCCGGGCCCCTGAGCCGGCACATCCTTTCCATGTACGAAACATTATTGACAACACCTTGTGTGATTGGCTGTATTTACGAACGAAATAAAAGATCACAGGGAGAGTCGCAGCAGAGAGAACAAAGCTTCGTGGTGCTCGGAGGCCAACAGCAGGAACGGACCATGTTTGCACCAGATGCTGCTGGAAGTTGAGGAGATTTAGCTGTTTTTCTGTTGTTAGGAACTTCTTAAAAAAAACATTCTGAAAATGCAAAGTGTGGAAAACGACCGTGACTCATCAAAGACGTCTTTGAACGTATCTGCATTAGCGAGTTCGGGCCCTAATGAGTGCAAGCATGCGATGGAGTCAGCTCAGGTCACGCTAGCAGGAACCGTGACTCCTCCACCGCAGAACCAACAGCAGATAATTTTAGAAGCAACTTGACATTTAGGAACTTTTTTTTTGGATCCACTGGGTTCGTGAAACGTCGTCTCAGGAGTGTTTGATTGACAGGAATAATAAGTGAGGCTCGTGTAGCTCTGGCAGCCGCTGCGGTGGAAAGCAGAGGCTTGTGTAACGTTTGAGGTGCCTGATAATGATGATGATGGGAAAGAAAGTGGGCACGGACGGGCAGCTTCGCCAACTTCGCCATGGCAACCTCCCCCATGTTTACGTTAAACGTGGGACATGTAACGGCGCTCGGGCTCTGATGTGGTGCGGCGGTAATCATGTCACCCAGAGACAGAGACACGGGGGTAGAAGCTCTGCGAGGAAAGATCAACAGCAACAAACGCACTGATGAAAGAACCCGGCCGCAGATTCAGACGCCTCGTTCAGACGGCTGCTGAGAAAAAGTGCTGCGCTGGCGACGGCAGATACATTTATGAGGCTGCAGCTCAAATTAGATAAACAAACGGCAAAATCGAATTACTTGGCTGTCTGTTGCATCCAAGTGCTGCTGAAGATGGTTGTTCGAGTCTGTTTGCACGAAGAGTTCAGAGCGAGAGTCGACTTTTTCTTCACTCACACGACAACTGGACTTTATCTGTTCACTTTACAGCAAATACAGTTCGTATCCGAGTCACAAACAGCTGCTTTTCATGTTATTTGTCACGTTATTTTTGGTTCTTTTCCTCAGGCCTGATAATCAGACTGTACAGTTGTTTTTTGCCTGACCTGTTTTTAATGTCAGCTGCTTCATTGACCAATCAGGTGCTAGCTTAATGCTAATTTGGGTGCTAATGGTTTGGGTTTGCTGGAGGCTGTATGTTCGTCATGTTAATCAAAAGAAAAAAGCGATTCAGGAGTTTCTTTTTCTCGTTATCTTTCCCTCTTGTGCACCTCTTCACCTGTGTTTTCCAGCCAATCAGCTCCTGTCCTGTTTAATCATCTCCTTCTCCTCACCTGAGCTTCTCCACCTGCCTCTCATCTCCATGTTAGCTTAGTTTATCTAGGAGCAGTTTTTAGTCCAGTTTGTTTCCTGTCCTCAGCTTCTGTTATTCTCAGTGAAGAGTTTTGCTTTCTGCACTTTGTCCACCTGTTCTCCTTCTGCAGCATCTCACCTGCAAAACTCGGGTTTGCTTCTTGTTTCTTAAACCAGAGAAACTGACATCACCAAGCCCTTTTTTGCATTTTTGAAACAATCTGTAATATTAAAACATTTACACATCTGTAAGTGTTTATATTTGTTGAGTCTTAATTTATTTCTTTGGTCTGTAAAATTCAGTTTTATCCGTCAGTGTATTCTGGAGTGCACAGCTCACCCTCAGTTATAAGGTAAGAGGCTCATATATCCAGAAGGAGCTCAGTATCTCCAGAACCATGGGGAGAAGATCTTCCTCATGTGGCTCATGAGCAACTCTGGATCCTCCAGGAGGAGCTGGAAGACGCTGGGAGGATGTCTGGACTGAATCACCTCGTCTGCTGCCACCAACACTCGGCCTCAGATACATGACAGAAAACACACAGATGGATCTCAGTGCACCAACTTCTACAACCACCAAACACTTCCTATAAGAGGAAAAATAAGTACAATTACATTTGAAAAACAAACTCAACCACAATGTTACATTTTCCTTTCAGTCTGCACTTACAGAAAACATGTTTTTCATTGCATCATACAGAACATTTTAACAGAACGTATTGCTTTGAGCCCTCCTTAATGATGTGTGTGTGTGTGTGTGTGGTTGCATCTACAGTTTACATACACACCTGAATGATATCAACACATAAGCAAACCGAAGGCTCCCGCCTGTTTGTTTTGTGTCTATTGTCTGCCAGCAGGAATGTGTGTGAGTTTGCTGCTCTAACTGGTTCCCATGGTATCAGACCACCATGTTCACAGTCCGCCAGTATCAGCTGGCCAGTTGTGGTCTGATGATGCAGCTCAGGAATCTGTCACCCAAAGCAAAAAGCATCCTGGTGTTTAGAATCAGACCCACAAAATATGGAGGTGGTTTCTGACGGGAATAGCTCGGAGACTCGGTCCCTGGATCTGATTAACTGTGTGTTTGTGGGAGGATATCTTGATCAGTGTGTGTATGTGTGTGTGTGTTTGTGTTTGTGTGTGCGTGACAACTTACATCTAACCCCTTCAGTTTAACATTTCCTCAAATACCCTTTTTCTGGTATTTGTTTAGCAAGTGGCAGCGGTGGGAGATGTTCTCCACACGATGGTGTGAAAACAGTTTCTGCTGAAACACTTTCAGGTTTGCTGCTTTATCACAAAAGTTGCAGTTAAATAAATAAAAACTTCAGTGTTGCAGGAGTCCTGAAATTAAAAAGAATAAGAAGGATGTGAGAAGAAAGGAATAAAAGACAAACTTCTGAAGTTAGAGTTTCTGCTGTGCAGTGAGTGGAGACTTTTCATTCGTGTGCATCATGAGCTTTCATTTAGAAAAATATGGATGTTTTGGAAAATAAATACTTTTTTTAATGTTAGAACATAAGAACATTTTTTGGGAATTATTGTAAAATAAATACAAATGTGGATATTTTTTGGAAAATTGGCAACATGATATTTTTGTTTCGTGGGATTTTTCTTTTTGGTATAAAAAGATATTTTTGAAAAACAAAGAAAGTGAGACTGTTCTGGGGAATGTAAATGTAAAAAAACCCAGTTTATCTCCTTTCCAAAAGGACAAAAGGGCAGCACTGGAGAACTGGAGACCAACTGGGAGTTGCAGATATTTTGGGGATCAGGAGGAAAATTTAAAAAAAAAATAAAGTGAGGACATTTAAATATAACGTGATATATGTGAGGACATTTATAGCAAAGTGGGGACATTATGAAAATTAGGACGCTTTATGAAAATTGAGGATAAAATAATTGGAAAGTGAGGACAGAACATTTAGGAAAGCAAAGGCTGAATTATTGTTAATATGAGGACGTTTTTGGGGAAAGTGGGGACGCTTTGCCCCGGTCCTCGTCTTGCAGGGTGAAGCAGTAAACTGTGCGGTTGTGGTTTGAGGAGGTGGTGTTCAGGGTCGAGAGTTCATCAACATCAAAACTTTCGTTTTTTTGGATTCAGTTCGCGATGTGCTCTTATTCCCTCCCACTGATTCTCTGCGGAACAAACCAAACAAGTTAAATCACTTTCAAATCACAACAGATGTTTCAACAACAACAAAACGGCATCAGAAACCTTTTACCGCGCGGCTGCTACTCTGAATAAAAGCCTGTTTACAGGAACGCTTTCTAATCATCTGAAATGTATGACCTCTTGTTTCAGCCCACATTTGTATTGTTTTATATTTCCAGTTTGATTTTGAAAATAATCAAATCAGTTTTATGTAATTGTTTATGAAGAACATAAAAACAAGAGGAGGGTCATAAATCAGTGTGATTATCACAGCTTTTCTGTTTGGAACAATGAGTCATTTTTTTGTGCGTCCACAAACACGACACAAACTTGGATTTAATGTGATTAAGTCAGCTGTGCTTCGACATGTCTGTGCCATAAATCTCCATGCTCGGCTCTCAGCAGGGGCTCTGTACCTCCTGCACTGCCAGAAAACACCCAAAATCCAGGACTCCTGTTCGTTTGGTTCCCCTCATAATGAAATCAGGTAAAGGGGCGGGGCAAACGAGCCGAGTGAGAGCTTGTATACAACACAAGACTACCAGAAACTCCGGGGGAGAGATGGAGCACCGCTGCTCACCGTGTACCTACGCCAGAGACGGCTAATAGGCATTCTCTGCCTCTCCTTTCCCTTGATTGGAAACAGATGTGTGTGTGATATGTGTGTGTGTGTGTGTTACACTCTGGGAAATGGCCGAGATGAGAGACAGCGAGGCCGCCAGAGCCACAATAAATTCATGGAACGGCTAATGAATAAAACAACAGCGGATTAAATGTGCCATAGCTAAAAATAATTTGATTAAGAATCCGACTCAGCAGCCAAATTGTTGGAGGCCATGCTGGAGACAGCTGTATCTTTATTTGAGCTCTGGTGTACGAGACCACATTTTTTCCTGCTAATGAGCTTCTACGAGACTTTCGATCGAGGCCTTTTTATGGGGATTTCTGGGCAGAGCTCGAGGCCAAATGAATCAGTTGTCATCACATGTGATTGCCTGTTTAAAAAGTCCCAAACTTTCTGCCTGTGTTGAGTCAGGTTCAGCCAGGGTCAGCCCGGCAAAAACACGTCCCCCCTCAGCCAATAACCTGCCTGGATCAACAAGTGTCTCCAGCTCATTTTCATCACATATCTCAGGGAAGACAAACGCCTTCTTGGGGCCCTACGCAAGACTTTATTAACTGCTGACTGCATCTCCAAAAGTTTAACCACGGACCGTACGAATTAAATAGAGTTTATTAAACTTTGTGGAATATTTCATTTTGGGAAACGCACACTGACCTTCCCTCTCAGAGTTTGATAAGAACATGCAGTAGATTTCAATTTCATATCTCTGTTCAGCACAAGGATGGAGTTAGCTTAGCTAAGCTTAGCTTAGAGAGCTAGCCTGGCTTCCTCCTGAGTCAAATAAACTTGCAACAGCTCTAAAATGGACTTTTTTACGTGTTAGATCTTATTTGTTTCAACCTGCACTGGGTCTGGATGTTTGAGGAGGAGCTTTTGTGCTGGAGATACGTCTGATCAGCATGTCTGGTGGGACCGTTGAGCTCAGGGTTGCGGACTTGTCACGGATATGATCAGACCGAACCTGACAGCCTCACTGCGAAGACAAAACTGCAGGAAGCTGTTCAGAGTCGCTGAGCCGACTGTTGTTTCACAATAAATAACGGTCCAAGATGTGTTTAACTTAGCTTCTGGAAGCAGAGAGGAGCTGCTAGCCTCCGTCAAACGAGGAAGAAAACACCTTCTGACAAGCAAAGTGACCCTTCTGAATCTTATCTGCTACACTAGTAACCACTGAAGTGAGAAAGGGTTTTGTTTGCAGGTATTCAAGGGCACCAGACTGTTGCAGAAATGCTGCTTGTATTTTCTGCCAAGCAGTTGTAGCTGGAAAACAGCCGTCTGTCACCAAATACGAACACTAGCTAATCTGAGTTACATTGGACGAATCTTTTTGGATATTTTTCAGACTTTAGGGTTCAGAACGATGAGCGATTGGAACGAGTGATCTGTCATTTTCATCCGACTCTCAGTAAGAAAGTAAACAAGCCTTTAAGAAAGAGTTTTGACGGATGAAGGCGTCTGCAGCTCTGATGCACTTCAGTATTTCCATTTGTACTCCTCTCTCTGTGTCCTTTTGTTCTCGTCTCGCTCTCCTCTCTCCGTGTCGGACACTCTGTCTTATCTGACTGCTTGTATTTTTCATCTCAACACAAAACGACAGCCTGACTCCGCTCCTGACTCCAACCCGTCCGTCCTGCTCGCAGCTCGCAGCTCGAGGCTGCAGCTGGGACTCGGCTCAAACGTCTGGACGTCACACTGCTGAAGGGTCTGTTGAAACGGGCCTGAACGCCGTCCAAAGAGCTCGCCGGCGCACAGGAAAGGGCCCGCACACCGAACACACTGCCAGGGGAAATAGAGGTGGGAGGCAGGTGAGACAGGGAGGCATTGTTTGGTCCCGTCTCTCCTCCTCACAGGTGGGACTCCTCAGAGTCTGCAGCACAGACCTCTGTTCAAATGGATCAGGGACGCGCTCCAAGAACATTAAGAGGGCTTGGCATGAGCGTGGCACGGCACAGGCCAAAAGCCAAGTCTGCAGGGAAAGGTAATGACGACAGAGGAGCTCAGGTGAGCCTTTCTTCTGAGCTTTGCCTCCATGCAGTCATCTCTCTCTGTCACATTAGAAATCAACGCTGTAAGAAGGAGCAGCTTCTTCTTCTGCTGTCTGCATGTCCTCGTTGACCTGCTGGGATGAGCGGAGATGGAGATGGAGATGGAGGTGGAGGTGGAGATGGGGGGGCGGCTGCACAAAGGCTGCTGTTTTCTCAGAGAGTGCTGACTCACTTACAAACATCCAAAACAAAAACACCACAAAGTTATTAACTTCAGACTTTCTGAATGATCTCTGAAAGAGTTGAACTGCTCATGCATGAAACCAGAGCTGTATCCCTCCTCACCGTCTACCTCCAGACAAAGAATTATCAGCCACTCCTCGTGTAAATAAAACCAACATGACATTATTAATTAATATTTTTTGAACTTTTCCCAAAAGGTGTTGGGAGAATGAAGACAGAGCCTCAAGACATCAACACAAAACCCAACACAAGGCTGCACAGAAAAGGAAAATCTGTTGTGAGGCAGATGATTAGACTGTTGACTGTAAGAAAAAGCACTTTTTTATTCTAGAGAAAGAAAGAAGGGCCGAGAAAAATACAAGAGAATCCAGAGAGACGCTGAGGATGAAGAGAAAGAGATAAAGGGAAACAGCTCGCAGGATGTCAGGTCGCAGTTTAGCGCTGCAAACTGGCTGCAGATGACGGGACGAAAGGTCAGGGATGGAAATTAAATGACAAATTCAGAACAGCAGCTGAGGGGGCGCTGCGAGCGGGGCGAGGGGTCGGCCTGGACGGCATACTGACTCTTTTAAACAGCAATTAGACGCTCCTGCAGCTTCCAGCTCAGAGCCGCTGCCTGACCTTTAATCATCCTCAATTTCTCTCAGGCTCCGACTCTCTGATACACGTCTCCTCCGATTGGCTGTTTATTTTTCAGAGCACTTCCTGTTTGAATGATCACCACGGGCTGTGTGTCTTTATGGATGGCGGGGAGGGCAAAGGGGATGTGCACACTTACTATGTGTGTCAAATCAGCCACCAACACAAGCAGTCAGTCCCAGATTCCTCAAGGGGCCAAATGTATGTGGACGCCCTGATGGAAACTGCGGTCTTCAGTGATATTTTATTTCATCATGACAGATAACGTCATCATACTATGAAACTTGTTGCTGTGGAGAAGAAGTCAGTAACAGTGACTCTGTAATAACTCTGTATTTCAGCACGTTACACAGAGCGCCAGATATGCATTTTGCTCAACTTGCATCACGTTGTCCTGTCATTTTATGCATAGGTTTTCAAAATTGTAACCTAAAAAGATGTTTATTAAGCATATCATTGACTTATTTCTTTGCATAAAATCTAAAGTTAACCTTCATTATGTCATACAGGAAAATATGTACAAGTCTTTTAAAATACTAACAAGGTTTTACAATCAATTTTAGGCACAAATTGAACGGTAAAGTTGTGTCACTGGTAGTAAAAATGATTGTTGATGACTTCACATAACTCATCGTCCTGCATTAATATATTTTGTTAAATGAGTCACATGTAAATTGACCTCAGATTGATGCTCCTTGCTGATCAGATTAGATTAACTTTCTTTCCTCACTCATGGATTACAGATCTGAATATGTTGAACTTCTGAACCGAGTGCAGACATCATGGTAACCTCCCTCTCTTCTATCAGTCCCACTCAATTCTGCAGGGGATTTATACACTCCCCCCCCCCACCTCTAACCCTGATGTGCCTCTGCAGGTCATCTCAGTAATGAGCCATGTGGTCCCCTCTGGCGCTCACTAATCAGGGATCCAAGGCCGTCCCATCCTCGGCCCGACGCTGTGGCAGCAAAACACACTCTGAAGCCAGTGTGGTTGTCTCTCTGCCATCTGGCCTCCATGCCTGGCCCTGTCTCCACTCTGCCGGCGATTTATGCCCTCCTGAGGTGTTTCGCCTTTTAACTTGCACATAATTGGCCCCCAGATGCAAAAAAGATGTGGAGGCCAGTTTTTTTATTGGTTGCCAAGCAGAGGTCATTGTTTTTGCATCACTGCGACTCCTCAGTGCTGCCAAGGTTAAAAAGACATGCTTTATGTCTGGACCTTGAACGAGGAAATAACAAGTCCGTACAAAGTTATACATAAATGGTAATGATGGAGTATAGAGCTGAATGAAGGCACTATGTGTGCTGAATGACACTGGTAAAGAAAGCAATAAAAAACTAATCATATGGAGTCAGCTCTTTCCTACAAAGTCCTGAAACACCTTCTGTCCTGTTTCCTGTCCGCAGAGCCCACCTCCACCTCCTCCACTGACTCACCAGACACGATTCGCCAGCTGTCAATTTGTGTGAGTTAATAGGAGATATTCACAAGAAAAGCACATGACATGACAGGAATAAGAACCTTGTCTGTTTTCCGGATAGTTGTAAGTCTGAGCAAAAAGTCAGACATCATCACAGAAAAATGGCGTTTGAAAGCCATGTTGAGACTGATAATGGCACCGTGTGAAACGCATTAAGTACTGTAACACAGCTGAAGATCATTTTCACAGAGAACAGCACCTTTCCTTTTTCCAAGAGAGGAAGTAGTTGCATTAAACTGAATGAAAATGTTAGTAATTTCTGACTTCTGTTAGAACTTCTTAGTGGGTTAAAATGAGAATTTATTGTGTCAGGTGAGCTGTGGTGCATCAGAGGGCAGCCGGTCAAAGGTAGAGTCTTTTTGTTGAAAGCTGCATAGAGAGGCACAACTTATTAATCTTTAAATACAAAAAAAAATTTGCTTCCATGGTCAAGTTTTGCTGCTTTTTGGAAATTTTTATTTATAATTTTAATTGATTATTATACATTAAAGACTGGGAGAAAATACATATGGGTTATATTAAAATAAAACCAAAAGTGAAAAAAAAACAA
Source organism: Acanthurus lineatus (assembly GCA_029814665.1). Classification (NCBI taxonomy): domain Eukaryota; kingdom Metazoa; phylum Chordata; class Actinopteri; order Acanthuriformes; family Acanthuridae; genus Acanthurus; species Acanthurus lineatus. The sequence goes on along the minus strand of JAPZDV010000021.1, from coordinate 26,942,770 downwards.
TTAAAAAAAATAAAAAATGCAGTTTGATTTTACTTACGTCTAGTTTCTTTTTAAAACCTTCATCAGAATAATCAATCAGTCCACAGGTAAGAAGCCACTCATATTTCATCCTACATTCAGATTTTGCAGTTTTTCAGGTAACCCCTGACCCCTCTGACACACATGTTCTCCTCCTTAAAGGGATTTTTAAATATTTAACGAATTGATATTGTAATCACAAAGAGTGAGCTCTTAACAAATTACTTGTTTGATTTTATCTCATCTTCAAGAAACCCTCAACTAGAGATTTATGGAGCAGGTTTGTAGCACACCGTAAATATGCTGTTTTCAATATTTCTTTCAAAGTCATTTTTACGTGTTAAGATGCTCAATAAAAGTCTC
>JAPZDV010000021.1:26928761-26942289 GCA_029814665.1 Acanthurus lineatus | reverse complement strand
TGGCGTTTGAAAGCCATGTTGAGACTGATAATGGCACCGTGTGAAACGCATTAAGTACTGTAACACAGCTGAAGATCGTTTTCACAGAGAACAGCTACTTTCCTTTTGGACAAGAGAGGAAGTGGTTGCATTAAACTGAATGAAATGTAAGTAATTTTGGACTTCTGTTAAAACTTCTTATTGGGTTAAATTGAGATTTTTGGTGTCAGGTGAGAGGGGGCAGGTGGTCAAAGGTAGAGTCTTTTTGTTGAAAGCTGCATAGAGAGGCACAACTTATTAATCTTTAAATACAAAAAAAATATTTGCTTCCATGGTCAAGTTTTGCTGCCTTTTGGGAAATTTGTATTTATAAATTTAATTGATTATAATACAGTAAAAGACTGGGAGAAAATATATATGGGCTATATTAAAATAAAACCAAAAGTGAAAAAAAACTGAAAAATAAAAAATGCAGTTTGATTTTACTTACTTCTTGTTTCTTTAAAAACCTTCATCAGAATAATCAATCAGCCCACAGGTAAGAAGCCACTCATATGTCATACTGCATTCAGATTTAGCAGTTTTTCAGGTAACCCCTGACCCCCCTGACACACAGGTGCTCATCCTTAAAGAGATTTTTTTCATATATAACGAATTGATACTGTAATCACAAAGAATGTGAGCTCTTAACAAATTACTTGTTTGATTTTATCTCATCCTCAAGAAACCCTCAACTAGAGATTTATGGAGCAGGTTCGTAGCACACCGTAAATATGCTATTTTCAACATTTCTTTCAAGGTCATTTTTACGTGCAAAGGTGCTCAATAAAAGTCTCTATGTTATTTTAGTTTGTGAAAGTAAACATCTATGCTGATTTTAACCTGATAATTTCTTTCTCTTATTTAATTTTTTACGTTTGTTTTTATCTTTTTAATCAGGCGAAGTCTTAAGCTTCACCAGTTCCGGTCTGTTTGGGGTCCTTGACGTGGCAGTCATAAACAAAGATGGCGGCGGCTTCCAGAAAATCATAGTCTGTGTCTTGTAATTTTAAAAATGATTGTATGAAAACAGTAATCGGATCATTTCCCATGTACATTAGTTCGCTGTCTTGTAGGTCGTGAAGTTGTAAAATGAGCGGCTGGGCCGGTTTTTCCGATGAGGAGCTGCGGAGGATCCAGCAGAAAGGTAACACTTTTACTGCTAATGCTAGCCGGGCAGGTTAGCTTAATCTGCTTCGGCTTCTCATCACTGACGTTTTTCTTTTTATCTTCCGTGAATCAAATGAATCGTATCTCGGAAAAAAACATTCATGGCCACGTTTATTTGCAGACTCAGCGATGCCTGCAGCGGCAGCCCGCGGTCGGAAACCGGCTCCAGCCTCCCGGAGTCGGCAACAGCTACAGCGGGAGAGAGCTCTCCAGCTAGCCGCTCAGAAGAACTCTGGAGCCGCGTCTCCCGGCCTCCCACCGGAGCAACAACTCACCAAACCGCCGCCGAAGGAAGAGCCTGGGCCCCCACCCTCAGCTCCAACTGGAGCCCAGGCTGTCAAACAGGAGGTGCAGCAGAAACATGTGGAGGTGAACCCGACTGGAAACAATCAGCCGGCTCCACAGGAGGAGCCCCCGGCCGTCAAAGAGCTTGAGAAACAAGAGGTGGAACTGTTAGTATGTTTTCAATATCGTTTTCAATATTTAAGTTTAATTTGCTGTTAAATAAAAATGTCACGGTCGCCTTGTACGTCACATACAACCACGGTTGTTGCACAACGTTACAGTTCAGGTTAAGATAAGATTTTCCTTAATTAGTCCCACAATGGAGAATTTTTTATTGTTGCAGCAACAAGTGGACATTAAAAGCCAGAATGTAAAAAGCAGCAATAAGAATAAAGAATAATACAAAGTACAAAATAAGAACAAAAAAATGTACATTATTTTCAAGGGTGACAGTATGAAGTGGTAATATTCAGTTGCACAGTTGAAATTGGAATAATAAGGTTATAACATTTGTTGTCTTAATCCCAGCTGATCTGTTGTTCTTGTCACGCTGTAATCTTCAGGTTTAACTTCATCTGTGACCGCAGTCCTGCATGCGACCATCACCTGAGTTTCATATTGTTAACTGTGCATAAAATAGAAACAATAAAATATAATCGTTTTTATTTTAATCCAGCTGAAGGTTAAATCATCAAACATTTTGTGCTTTCACTGATGTTTAATTTACTCACTTTCATTCATTCAAACTGTCTGTTTTCAAAGACTCTGCTGCTCTGTCTCTGATTATGGGCGTACATGCAGGTGGGGGCAGAAGAAAGTGTTCTCGGTGTTAATGTCTTTAATTTGTCCCAGACAGACATTTTATTAAACTGGGCAGATTGTTGACATCTGTGAGACAAAGCAGACAGCCTGAAGTAACAGATGGACTTATTACAGAGTATTAAGACAGGTGATAAAGACAGAAACCGCTGAGATGATACTCAGACAGCAAATCACAGGAGTGACAGGAGGGATAAATTTATATCTAAACTGAATTTAAGTGCAAGTTGAGCTCTGCCTTCATACTGTTGTGATTCAGTATTCTGAGTTTTTTAACAAGCTGCCTCTAAGTAGCTATTAGGTTTGTATTAAATTTAAAAGATTGGACCCAAAATAACTTTTATGGTGAAGATCTCTTTTTCTTTTAGACGTTTTAAAAATTGATCAGCATTTTTGTGTTTGCAATTCTCTCTGTGTTTGATCACAGACGGGAAAAGACGCGTCTGGAGCAGCTACAACAAGAGCAGAAGATAATAGAAGAGAGGAATAAACGCAAGAAAGCTCTGCTGGCCAAAACGATAGCTGAGAAGTAAGTATGTGTGTGAGGGATCAGTGGTGAGCAACATGCTTTTATGCCAGATTGGAATAATGGACAAAACTAATAGAGTAAGACAAAATCAGGGCCAAGTGATGAAATGAAGCTTTAAAAATGTGTTCTTGTCCAAAGGTCCAAACAGACTCAGGCAGAAGCTGTGAAGCTGAAGAGGATCCAGAAGGAGCTCCAGGCCCTGGATGACATGGTGTCCAATGATATCAGCATCCTGAGGGGCAAGATAGAGCAAGCCAGCTGGGATTACTCCGCTGCCAGGTAGAGAGACGACATGGGAACATTTAACAAGAGCTCAACCAGCGAGGAGCCCAAACACACACACACACACACACACACGTCTCCTCTGGCCTCCTCGGCTCCTGTTCACACACTCTGATTGTTTATGATTGAACTTTTTCATTCAATCGAGCAGCAGAGTGTAAGAAACAGGCCTCTAGTGTCACAGCTCTGCATGGAGTCGGTCTTTCCCAGAGACCCCAACACACTCAGCACACATGGGGATCTTGAAGACGCACTGCATATCATACAGATTTGTCTCATAAAAGAATCTTTGGTGAATATAACTGTGAAGGAGGTCAGATTACAGGACAAATGCCTTGTAAACTGTAGCCTAACAACAGAAAAAAAATCAAGCAGAGGCATCGACTCCCAGCATTCATCTGCATCCCTCTCACGTTCGAAAGTGGATCTTAAAAAAAGACAAAGCCAGCTGTTAAAATATGAATAAAAAAATGTTAAAAATCAGTCACATTCCTGCAGCAAACAGCAAAAAAATTCATAAGAAAGCCAAAGTGAGCAGGTGATGAACTGTACGCCTACTGTAAATGCTCTCACTGCCCCCTGCAGCTTGTTTCCAGTATTCATGTTTCCTCAAACACTTGAGCTGCTTCAGCAGACGCTGTCCTGCTCAGATGTTCCTCAGAATGATGCATAATCAGAACCAAAACCCAGAAGACTTTGATCGATTAAACACATTTGTCTTTTTGCGACGGTTTAAAATTAGTGCGGCATTAAATTTTCACAGCAGCCACAGACGGCCAGTAAATTTTGAATTAATGTGCTTAATACCAACATGGAAGCAGTAAAGCTGTGATTCCTCTGTGCCGCCTCGAGGGCAGAAGAGTCGAGGAGACTCTTCATTACAGATGTTTGTAGAACGGGAAGAGAACCTGACCTTCACACATTCTCTACTCTGGATTCTGTTATGGTTATGCTGATTTAATCAATTGTTGAGATTTCTCTGAGTTATAACATAAAACTCTGAGGTGAAATGTTTGACATCATCTATTTAGTCACCACAGTGTTTCCAAACAGCATGTGATGTTCTGTTTTCTGCAACTAAAACAATGTTTCTGCATCCAGACGTGGTGGGAGGACTTGAGTCTGACCTCAGGAGGTCTGAGTTTCAAAGTATTCGGCTCCAGTGCCAACAGGATACCATAGTTTTAACACAGATACCAAAACTCTGCTGCTTTTTGTGTGTGTGTTCAGAAATATGAAGAGAAAAAACATGTTTTTAGGGAACAAAAGAAACTAAAGTTGTTAGATTGTGATTCTCGTCAGGTGTTCGCTGCCAACTTTCAGTCTTTCACAGTTTTTTTTCATGGTTACAGACACTTTTCAGTCAGAATCAAACAAGAATCAGCGTTCCATCATCAGTTAATCTGATGGATATTTTTTCAGTCAATCATTGATAAAACATTGATTTTTTCTCAGAATCTGAAGCCGACGTCTGCAGACTGTCAGTCTGACCAACAGTTCAAAACTCAAAGACGTTCATTTTAAAAAAGGATATCAAGTACAAAATCTGACAAATCCTCAAATTTTTAAAGCTATTTGAGATATAAACTCTGAATGATTTAATCATTGATAATCAAAATTGCAAACAGTCAGTTTTCTGTTGAAAGACTAATTGAATAATTGACAAATTATTTCAGCATCATGCTCAATAATTTTTCCTCAGTGGAAGCTTTATCTGACATAATTAATGGTGTTTCAGTCTTTCAGTCTTAAATCTCTGAGGAAGCAAAACTTTCCCTTCATTTCTGTTTTCATTCAGCAGTTTTGACACGAAGCAGGTGTTAAAATGAATCTGTTGCATCATGTGCATTCAGTGTGTTTGGTCGCAGTGAACTTTAATCACAGACCAGGAATGCAGATGTGAGGACTTTGATTTTATTTTGCAGCAAATATTCTGAATAAAATGAAACATTCTGACAGAATTCATTTGTTATTAATTAATTTCTTAACTTTTTTCTGTTTACATTTACTCTCATTTTTCCCTTCCATGTTTTTTTAGGAAGCGTTACGAGAAGGCGGAGGCGGAGTACGTGATGGCCAAGCTGGACCTGCACAAGAAGACGGAGGTGAAGGAGCAGCTGACGGAGCACCTCTGTGCCATCATCCAGCAGAACGAGCTGCGAAAGGCCCACAAGCTGGAGGAGCTGATGCAGCAGCTGCAGCTTCAGGCCACTGAGGAGGAGCTGGAGAGGCAGAAGCAGCAGGAGGAGGAAGAGGAGGAGAAGAAGAAGAGAAGCTGCGTGGAGATGCAGAAAGACGGGAAACAGGAAAACGGTTCAGTGGAGAACCAGGAGGGAACGATGCAACCAGCCAACGACTGCAGACCCACAGAGGAAGGAACTGTGCAGGAGGAGAAGGGAGGTGACCTCCAGCCGGAGCACCATCCGACGACTGAACCACCAAAGACTCAACAAGACTGTAAAACACTAGAAAACTGTGTTCAGAGTGAAATTGTGGCCTCCTGATGCTGAATGAGGGATTTCTGTCAGAGATTTCATTTCACTTGTCATTTATCAGCCGTTCTGTAAAATCTATAAATCTATATCTGGACTTTATTAACACAAACACTAATGTTTCCTGGTGAGATGTCCCGCAGTGATGCTGCAGCGTCCCGGGCCGGGTGTCCTACATTAGTCCCACACAACAACGTCCTCTAAAAAAAGTAACGTTTTCGTGCTTCTGAACATTTTAGCAGAAAAATGTTTGATGGAAAAGTGATTTCTGGCTTTTCATTGATGTTATTATATCAGCAGAAATGGTAGAAAGGAGGTCAGTGTGAAAAATGAACATACAAACTCCAGAAGTGACTGAAGCACTTTGAGAGGAGAACACTGATGCAAAGATTGTTTCAGTTCACATCCACCAGATCATCAGCGATCTGCTCAAAGAACTTCAGAGACTGCTTATGAAAATTTAAATGTTAAAACTGTATTCTTTTTTTTGGTCATGCCCTACATCATTAGATCTGTCAGATCATTCAGATGGTTGTCTGAAAGTTCCTGATATGAGAAAAATCTGGACTTTGTGCAGCTTCTTATATGAAGACATGTAACATTCTGGAACTGTGACATTTTTTACAGCAGTGAGCATCTTTAAACACAGCCATGTTTTGTTTTGTAGCTCTGAAACTTGAGCGAGGTATCAGCTCTCTCTCTGAAGGACGCCCGGCTGTCAGTGTGCTGACCTGCTGCATCAGGCAGAGTTGCATTCGGCTGCAGAATAAAATGAGCAGAGTATTTTTTCAGCCTGTAACTTCCATCGCTGGCTTTTTTATGCATGTGCTTCCAAAAAAAGCTGCACTTCCAAACGTGGTTTTACGTCGTACATGAATTATCTCTCTGATCAAAGGCTGAACTCAGAGGATGACTGATGATTTTTTTTATTGTTGTCGCTTTGTGGAAACGGCAGAAGATGGCTCCTGTGTACTTCCTGTTTCGTCCCTGTTCAGACGCGGCGAAGCATAAATCCAGTTCTGCTCCAAACAGAAACCCTCCTGTCTTCTGCGTCGTGGATGAACATGTTAGCTGGCGCTGAGCTCGTGTTTCACAAAGCTAATTCTGGTGCAGCAGAGGAGCGGCGGGCCTGCTGGATGGTAAGATGATATCTGCTCACATACGTACGGATGCTCTCAGCTGCATGTGTTTCTGCAGACTCGCAGAGTTTACTTTCTCTTGCTGTACGTGAAAAAACTTGTTAAATAATATATGATAATAATCAAAGGTTATACGTTCTATTTGTTGGTTTGACCAAAGTCTGTATGTTTACTGATTGTGAGGGAAATAAGAACTATTTAAGTGGGTTAAATATTTAAAGAGGTGATACTTAGATTTACATTACAGTCCAATATTTTACTAAAATAAACCTAAAATGAGCACTCATCCCTCTTGTGTGTTTCTTCCTCGTGTTTCTGGTCTGAACTTGAGATGAAGACTTATCTGCAGGACTGAAGCTCGTGGTCCTGGAAGGAATTTAAACGGGGGAACACTCTGGGACTCTCAGCGCTTTTTTGCGAGTCGTTTTTAAAGTGCAGTAAGTGTTTCTGTAAACCGCTTTGAGATTTTACAGCGCTCCGGTCACATCTGGCCGTCTGAAGGAGGGGCCGTAAAAGCAGCGTTTTTAATTAGTTGGGAGGTAGAAGCTCAGAGAGGGAGAGTGACCACCGTCCTGTCTGTCCCTGCTCAACCTCCAAGGTCAACGTTTGAAGTCTGGAGGAGCAGATTTCTGCACATTTCACTGAATTATAAAGACATTCAACCAAAACCGACATTCGACTGAATAAAGTCCTTTATTCCACAAAACCCACTGCAGCTGATGGTAACTGAGTACATTTAGTGCTTTTACTTAAGTACAATTTTAAACTACATGAACTGGAGTGTTTCCAGTTTTTATGACTTTGTTCTTGTTCTCAGCTACATTTCAAAGAGGAACATTGCACTTTTCATTTCACTGCATTTATTCTGCAGCTTCTTTCTTTGCAGATTCAGTTTCCTCTGAAATGTGATGCATTTTGCACAGACGAAATTAAAACCGCATCAAGTTAGTTCAGTCTGATATGCAGAATATTTAGTTTTCTGGCCTGTTTTCAGTGCCGATAAACTTGTTTCAAGCATTTTCAAAAATTAATTTTGTTTTTTTTAATCGCTGTGCAGCTGTTTGCATTTTTATGATGATTTTAAACAAGTTGATAAAAATAAAAAATTAGAGAATTTTTTTTACTGGTTTTGAGAAATTGAGGACTCAGATTTGAACTTGATGTTAACATGTTAATACTTAAAGTCATAAAATCTATTATGTAATAAACAGTAGCTATATTACATTATTAAAGGGGCCATTTCACATAATGATGAATTTAATTTTAATACTATAAATTCATTTTTGTATGAAATATTTTGTTAATCTTTCAATTACAGTAATTTACTTTTACTTATGAGGTAACTTTTACTTTTAATTTAATGAATGATCTGAGTTTTTCTTCCACTGACTAAATCCCAGTTTTTTATTTTTCTTGATAAATTAAAACCACATAATCTTTAAACTTAAATCCTCTGAAGGAAATCTCCACTTTGCAGCCAAACAGATTTGTTCAGCCTGAACTTAATGGAGTTTAAACGCCTCACATGGTCACATGATCCACCTCACCGCCATCGATTTTAATAGAATAATAATTATTTTCATGAGAGCTCCTCGGGGGGGCTGAGGGGGGGTTTCATGTGAAAAGAAATGTGCTCTGGACTGTGACAAAGAAAAATGAGAAGATGCGGAGATGAAGGCATCCAACCGGGCTTCAAACTGCAGAAACAGCCTATACTCTGGAAATACATTTCCATTAGAGAACTGGTGTGTGTGTGTGTGTGTGTGTGTGTGTGTGTGTGTGTGTGTGTGTGTGTGTGTGTGTTTTGGGCGCTGGGCCGGACTTCAGAGAGCGGAGGGTTTATAAAGTAAAGTGTGATTTATGTGGCGCTGGCGTCCTTCGACAGGTCGAGAAAGACTCTGAAACCCGAGAAGTCAGCGAGCCAAGAGAAAAACCAAAAAAGCCCAAATCAAGTTTTCCCAAAAAAAAAAAAAAAAAACCCTCCGTCATCTGGAGCTTCACCTCCATTTCTGCTGAACTTTGATCTGCCTGTCGGTACGACTGCGGGCCGACAGAAAAAAGGAGAAAAGACGGAGTCAAAGGCATCATTTTAACGTGTTTGCAGTGATTAAAAATCTGTGATCAGATTAGATTTTGGAAATCAACCGGCGTAATCTCGTTCAGATTAATGTTGCTGCTGGGTTCCTAAAACAAACTAATTTCTATCTTTGATTTTTTTTTTTAAATCTTTCGATGCATATATATTTAATTAAAACCCACATTAGAAAATTAAACTTTTTTTAACGAAAACGTTTTTAATGGAGCGTTTCTCTTTGAACAGCTGATGGAAACGAGGTTCAGTTCCACCAAAAGTGAGTGTAGATTTTCTTCTTGAGCTCAATAAAGCAAATAAAAATATGTAATAAATTGTAAAAAGTAAAAGGCCAAAGTGTAACATTTAAATGCAGGCTGGGAACAAAAATAAAAAAGTTTAAAAATTGTGCTTCCTGACTTTAAACAGGCCAATAAAATGAAGCCAAACTCACCGTGACAAACAGCGGAGTGACCCAACCAGGCGAGCCGCTAATGAATTGATGGATGTATTTATGTGTGATGATCAGTAATAAACGCCGTGTTCCTGGGGGCTGAAATAATGAGAATCAGCGCGGCGGAATTAATTTCACACGCTCTCTCTGTAAACTCTGCGTGTTGTTTTAATCAGGAGCAGATTTGCTGTTTTATGTCGGAACACCACAGACCGTTTACAGTTACAGCAGTGCAGCGCGAGAACCGCCTGCAACCACCGACACAGAACAAAACGTCGTTAAACATCAAGAGACACAGATAGTTCAGATAACAGGAAGCAGTGTAGGGAAGCATCAGGCCCCGCTGGAGCTCCAACAGGCCCCGCTGGAACAGCATCAGCCCCCGCTGGAGCTCCATCAGGCCCCGCTGGAGCTTCATCAATCCCCGCTGGAGCTTCATCAGCCCCCGCTGGAGCTTCATCAGGCCCCGCTGGAGCTCCTTCAGGCTGGTTTCTGTATGAAAATATCTTTCTGTCTCCTTTCAGCTCGCTGACAATGAAGCATCTTTAAACTTTTGAACTTAAACTTATGATCCAGAAAAAACACGTGACTCTCCAGATTGCGCGTTTTGGATTCGTTTAATTTGGGGAATATTTGTTTTTTTCATTATTTACGACTTAATTCTTATGCTGGACATTTATTGGTAAATTAAAAAAGGATGCATCAGGGTTAAATACTCAACAATTCACTGAGAACATAGTGATAACAGGCCTTCTTTGTGTTTTATTAAAACTTTCAGTGTAATTTAAGAACTTGATGAGAAGCTTTTTGATTTGTTTCATCCGGTTTATGAATCAGAATCACAATCAGCTTTGTTAGTCAAATAAAACTAAATTTAGATCTTCAGCAACCACACAAATATAACACAAGGAAAAGTGAAGCCAAATTATTTAGATCAAGTTTCAACACAAGACGGATCAGAAAAATAAGCTACATGTAATAACATGTAAAATAGTCATTGTACAGAATTATCATAATAAGTGTTAAATTATTTTATTATTATAACACATTACTTTGTAAGAAGCTGATATATTAAATCTACAACACTTTATTTTAACGTGTTTTCTGCAGAGTAACAACAGCTTTAATGTGCAGCGGGACAAAAAGTGCAAAGTTTTCCCTTTAAAATGTGCAGAAATACAAATAAAAATATCATAAAACAGAGAATAAACAGCTCTGAGTAAATGTTTTTAGTCACATTCATCTTTTATAAAATCTTTCCTCCTCCTCTTCTTCCTCTTCCTGCAGCTGATGTTTGGAGGCTGCATGAACCGGCACCCCCGCGTCCCCGCGGCCTCTGTAATCAGCTCCGAGTCCGTGCGGGACGCTTGCGGCTCTGCAGCAGCCGGTAAATCCCGGTGCAGCCGCCGCAATCAGGCGGAGCGCGCGGGGGAGTGGGGGGAGCGTGTCTGCAACATGTGGCTCCCTGAGGGGGGGTCACTCTCCCCCATTTAGGGAAATGAGACCGGACAGGGGGGGCCAAAGCGCTGCTCCAATCAGCACCAGGGGTCACTGGACAGCGGCCTTCATCATCATCATCCTCAGGACTTCACAGAGGGACTGAGCCGATACCGGACCAGCAGAGAGCAGGAACACATGAAGACCAAGAGCTGACGGACAAGCTGCTGGGGGGGCAGGAGGGGTTAAACTGTGATTATCAGACCAGCTTCACACCCAGAAGACTCCACTCATGAAGAACATCAGGCCATCAGAGTGACTCATGGGAGCATCAGTGCTGAGAGCAGCATCATGTGATTAACACTCAGGTGTGACGCGGGATTCATGAGCACGGTCACATATTTTCAGATGTAAACATTTTAAACGTAAGCTGCCACGTTCATGCAGAGGAGATGTGTGATTCATGGATCTGCTTCAGGTTCAAACGACGAGAACTTCTGACAGACTGCTGACAGCTTCTGGGACATTTAAACACAAAGTGAAACTCTGAAATCTGTAGATGAACTTAAAAAAATCACCATAAGCTTCTTTCTGGATCAGTTTGCTTCATTCTGAGCTTCAGAACTGAGAGACAAAATAAAAATAAAACCCCACTTTCACATAAAAACGCTGTGTATTCTCTTTGACATCACACACTCTCCGGCCTGCTGAAGTCTCCTCATTAAGGTTCCCTCTGGTCTCGGGGGGGTCAGCAGGTTTCTGTTGCCACCCACAGCCTCGTCAGGCCGGACCAGACTGGAAACCAGTCCAGACCCTAATTATCCCCGTTCAGGCTCTGAGTCCTGACATGAGTTAACGCGTGGAGTTTCATGACTCTGTGATTAAGTTCCATCTCAAACCAATTTAGTGAAGCTCTGCATTAATTTATGATCACTCCTGTTGGCGGTCTGCGGGGTTTAATAAAAGCAGCATCGGGGGCTTTTTTATGTGTTTTTCCTTTATCAGGGTTCATTCTGAGCCCAGAAGCTGCCTGTCAGACCCGCACAGACCCGACACTGATGAGGGTCTTTAATGGACTGATGGTTTAGTTTAAAGGATTAAATTCAGTCCAAAATGAAAAACTAACAGTGAAATGGTTGGCATGTGTGTGTGTGTGTGTGTGTGTCTAAAATGGTTCAATTAAGCCGTGCAGATATAAACACACAGTGTTGAAATGCTGCAGTTCTGCTCGAACACACACACACACACACACACTTGTTGTTATTACACAGTTAGAATATAAGTTCATTCGTCTGTGCAGAAAATAAACGCACAGGTTTGATTTTCATAAAAGCGAAGTCTGACATCTGTTTGCTGCAGATGGATGAAATTATTTCATGCTTAAGACATTTTGAGGCTTTTTTTTAAATAAGCAGAGCAAAGAAGAGATATATTTAAAAAAATATGTGCAGTTAAAATAACAAAACTGTCATAAAAGACTTTATTGAAGATGTTGAAGGTTTATTTAAAAGAATTAAATGTTGTTTTTTCCGTCCGTCCTGGAAAGTTTCCTACTCTGCTCTTCTTCTTGATGTTTCTCCTCCTTTTTTCTACATTAAATTTTTCTTAAAAATCATTTTTTAGGCCCGGTTCTGTGAAATGAAGAGACACGACGTGTTGAAACTAAAGATCTCTGGCCAGATTCAAACAGATCGTTGTGATTTTTGTGACCCATCGAAGCATCACCGAGTGTTTTCCGCTGCATTTTCACGCTCGTTTGGACCAAATGTGTTGGATTTGAAGCGACTCTGCAGCAGCTGATTCAGATGACAGATGCTTCTTCACCTTCGCGTTTAGATGTTCTCATCTGAAAGGATTATTTATGTGTGATGCGTTTTAGTTCCTCTGCTGTGATTGGACCATTATTAATATTTTAAAAGCCTCATTTATTGATCTTTCTGACCCTGTTTGTCTCTGTATGTGATCTTCATTCTCATTTCACAGTGTATTTCTCTGTTTAAAACTCATTTTTTAAGTCATTCAGGCCTAAAAATAAACTGAGGACTTTAAAATGCTTCTAATAATGAAGCTTTAAATTTTGACTTATTATTTTTAACTGAATAATTGAAGCTGAAATGGCCATGTAGTGGCTTTTTACAGCAGGTCTTCATCATGAAGTTTACAGTTTTTATTTGTTACTTCTATTTTTATTTTGAAGTTGACACAGTGGGACTTCCTGTTAAAAAATGTTCATACTAATTCTGAAATGAACTTAAGTTTATGATTTTTTTTTAGCTCCAAAGTTCCTTCCAGGCGTCTCCACGGTCTCTTCAGCTCTGCAGGACGGCGTTTTCCTGTCAGACATGTTTGGACGTTTCCATTCGCCGCAGACAAACTGCAGCAGTCGGCGCAAACAGGCCACTTTCACATGGAGCTCCGAACAAAGCGAGGAGGCCCTGCAGGAGAAGACTGCGAGTCTGAGACACGGGGAGGCCTTTTTTTCTGCTTCTTTTTTACTCTAGCTGGCACCGGCGTGGACTTGTAGGCAGGAAAAGAGAATCTGGAGGGAAAACTAATGATGAAAAAGTCTACTCTATCCCTGTGCCTTCATTAAATACATGGAAAGAACGAGAGAGACACATCTGGATTCAATCCGCGTCCCTTTGATGGCATCAAGTGTTCTTTTCCCAGATCAGGGGGCTGGAAGCTACGGGATGTCTATGGCAGCTCGGAGCCCAGAGCTGACTCCTGCCATCTGAACACATGGGCCCCCCACAACCCGCCCGGCCGGGCCGCCCCCCACCCGGCCCCCCCCCCCCCCCCGCCGCCCCGCCGGGGCGCCCCGGGCCGGCG
>JAPZDV010000021.1:26914915-26927512 GCA_029814665.1 Acanthurus lineatus | reverse complement strand
CACTGAAGATAAGTTACTGTGGGCTGAGACAGTTTGAACCTCTCAGGCTCATTTCAACTCATTTTAAACGAATTATCCAAAATATCAACTGAATGAAAAATAATTTAACAAAAACGCAGACATTTTTTAAAATCCGGTGATGACGTAACTGAGCAGCCGCTTAGTTTGATAAAGTTTTTTATTCAAACTCGGTTTTATATCCACATTTTAAACAATGGATTGATTTGAATCAACAGCTTTGTGTGTGTGAGTTGTGTGTCAGCGTGACGCTCGTGCGGGTAGACTTGCGGGACCCGCGGACCGGCTGACGGGTCTCGGTCGGTTTAATTGGCGGCGGACCGCAGGACGGTCACGGCGGCTTTATCAACACACACACACACGCAGCGATAACAGCCCCGTGTCTCCCCGCACACACCCCGCCGCTCCCCGCACACTCATTAAGCTGTGAGCTTTGCCAGCCGGGGGAATGAAAACAGGCCAAACCGGGGTGTTGATGGTGCTGATGGTGATGTTTCTGCAGGAGGGGGGGAAGAGGAGGAGGGTGGGGCAGCGCGTGGTGGGGGCCTGTGAAACGTCAGACACAACATAAAGGCATTGCCACGTAATTACGAGGCTCTCTTTCATTTAGAGAGAGAGAGAGAGAGAGAGAGAGAGGTGCGGCTGTAACGTCCTGCCTCCTCGCGCCTAGCTGCCGCTGAGCAAGCTTTGCGCACACACGGAGCTTTGCGCATCTGGTCGTCATCAGCAGCAGCGGCTCTTCCTGCTCAGATGTGACTCGAGCAGAGTGGAAGGAGAGCAGATCTTCTCAGAGGACTCAAGAGTCTGAAAAAAGTTCGCTCTCGCGCAGCAGGACGAGCCGAGTTTTTTCCTCCTGTTTGCCGTCGACCCCCGCGCGCGCCGCCGCTGGATGGATTGGCTGTAGGGAGTTTGATTTGGAAAAGCAGGCGAGGAGAAAACTCTGCTGAAGTTTGTTCGCGGCCTCCGCGGCTCATCTGGATGTGAACAGACCCGCTTTTCCAGCTCGGAAGAACCGAGTCTGCGTCCGTGTGGCCGGTTTGCGGAGGCGCTGCCTGTGCGCTCTGCACGCACGGATCTTCTTGGCTCGCTTGTGATTCTTCTCTTTCTTCTTCTTCTTCTTCTTCTTGTTGCCGCTCCGTTTTTTTCCGCTGTTCCCCACTTGCGTCATGACTTCTAGCTATGCACATGTAATGGACAGGCAAGCCTCGATATCAAACCGCCTGGAGAGTCCGATCACGTCGAACCTGGACAACTTGCAAGCCAAAAAGAACTTCTCGGTCAGCCACCTGTTGGATCTGGAAGAGGCCGGGGAAATGGTCGGCACCCAGGCGGACGAGAGCGTCGGGGAGGCGGGGAGGAGTATGCTGGAGTCCCCGGGACTGACCAGCGGGAGCGACACGACCCAGCAGGAGAGTAAGTGCAAAGAGCCTGAGCCGAGAGACCGAAACCAGCCTCTGAGTCTTCCGATCAGATTATTTTAAAATCCTCTCTGGTGCTTTTTTAAAACAGGCTCGAGTTTCTGGGAAAAAAGCAGAAATTTTTTTACACAAATGTAGTTTAATGACAAGCAGGAAAACGGAGTCATTTGTTTTCATTAGGCTGCGGCGTGTGCCCGCGTGCAGAGCGCATGAATGGAGCTGCGCGCATGAAAGGAATCCTTTAGTGTGTTTTGGCAATGCATCATCCCTGACGGCCTCCCCCTCAAAACGGCCATTAATTTACCATTAACACTTTGATGTCAGTGAGGTATGGTGATGTTGGTGGACATGGTCAGTGAAGTAACCTCGCGAGTCGAGCTCGCGGGTAATAAATCTCCTGTCTCGTGACTGTTGACCTAAATGAGGCGATATTTTTTTGATCGTGCACGTTTTGATCTTTGAAGTTTGAGACAAAAATCGAGTAAAACTGACGTACATTTACTTTGCAAACACTGTGAGTTGGTCACATGACGCGTGTGTGAGGGTTTTGCGATAAGAATCTGCAGTAATTCATCACTAACTAAAGATAAAGGTTAGTTTTTTTTAAACAGCGCTCTTTCCTCTGCGTGTGCGCTGAAACGAGGCCGAGTTTGGTGAACTCAGAACCGGGCACCGTCTGCTGAACTGTGATGGCCAAATCTGAAAATCAGCGCTTTAATTTTGCATTTTATTGTCTTAAATGTTCCGTCTCGTGCATGAAAGTTGACCAAAAGTCGGATAAACGCAGTTGAGAGCGCAGATGTGCGCCGCTCGCCCTCTCGGCGCACCGTTGAGAGAGTAAATAAACTTTCCCTCCTTCCTCCTCCTCTTCCTCGGCTCGAAGGGCCATTTGCAGGAGCTGACAGAAACGTTATAGGCTTTAATGAGTGTTATTGTTATTTTTTAAAGGCTAAAAATCGAAGCGGCGGGGGTGGGAAATATGCGGGAGGAAGTGGCCGGGTCACGTCGTTAATTCACGCTTATTTTCGGCCTGTCAAACACTTTCAGAACATCGGAGCTTAATCATTTGTCATAATTACCGCGCGTGTCTTCGCTCCAACAATTAAGGAATCAAATAACAGCATCCCATCGGATCACACTGAGGTTTGACTTAAAAAAAAAAGAAAAACGACAGAAGGAAAGAATCACGTTCAGGAAGCAAATGTCGGTGAGATGATCAGAAACATTTGTGGTGTTTTTGCGTGGTTTTTATTGCGTTCATAACGCGGAGGAAAGCTTCTATTACCAGATTAACTCAGATCTGTAATAAGTGTTCGAGCTTCATCGTGCAATTAACGTTTTACAGATTTACTGACAGACACGTGAAAGCAACACGAATGACCTCAGACATTTTTACATTTATTTCACAAATTTCCATCAATATTACTCCAATAAATCGCGGACGTATTACACCAATAAAACAGCATTTTATAGTCAAACAGCAGATGTTTAAATGTAATTCTGTTTTAATAATTTATACCTTCTCCTCCGTGCGTGACCTCATGCGGGAGGACTAATTGACTTTCACTGATAGCTGCTAATGAGATCAGTCTAATCACACGTGTTGGCCACACTTGCAGCTGCAGGATGATGATGATGATGATGATGATGGTGATGGTGATGGGAATGGCTTTGATTTGCAGTTTTAACTGTCACCCTGCGGGCTTAATTAAAAGCTTTCCGAGGCCAAACCACCGCTCAGGAACCGCACGGCTGCGGGAAGAAGCAGAAGCAGAGTGGAGAACTTTTTCACGTCCCTCTGCGGAGAATCCATCTCTGATTCTTTTACTTTTGTTTTTTGAATTTTTTTTGTATCCTCGGAATAAAAACACGTCACAAAGGAAATTAAATCGTTAATTTAAAAAAAATAATTTGTTTTTATATATAATTCATTTTGCGTAACACGTATCACATTGTAATTGTGAAAAAAAGTTAAAAATGAAAAATAAAATAAAAATAATTAAATCAACAAATAATGCATTGATGCAGGAAAGAGTTTAAAATATATTTTTGTCACCGGATCTAATTTACTCACTTTAAACCTTTTTTTCTGCTTCTCGTCCTTAAAGCTGATTAACTCTCATTTTTTCATATTTATTCACTTCACTTCCAGCAGAAAAAAACTCGTTTTGTTGTCGCGGTTTTTCTCCGGTTGTCACGTCATCATGCGGGCGGGCGGACTGATGAAGTGCGTCATGACTTTCACTGGAGTCTTCAGCCAGTAAAACGGCGTAGTTTTTGCGGGGAAAGATGCGGTGATCCGTCAGTCGGATTACAGATACACCAAATAATCTGAAAGTGTGCAGATTTGGAATAAATCCACTTGTTTGAAGCCTCACAGGTTCAGTGTTTTGTCAGCCTGCTGGAATATTTTTTTAGATTTAAATAATAAAAATATTTGTAGTTTGTTAGAAAAACAAAAGCGTTTTTCTCATCACAGATATTTTCAAAAACAGATTTTGTCTGTTCAGCAGAATAAAAAAAATAATATTTCACTTAACTGACAGCTGGTGTTAATTTTTTTTATCCTGCTTGGCAGATTCAGAATTTACTTTGAAAACATAAAAATGCTTTTGGTTTAAATCTATTGATTTTAAACCTTTCGGGGGTCCAGACCCCCATAAAGAGTCAGCAGGAAAAATGTGAAAGGTCACAAAATGATGAACAGGATTTGGAAGAAAATCAGCTTCAATAAAACTCTGTTTTTTTAAAAAACTCTTTTAAAAAATTTTTATCTGTAAGTCTTAATATTAATTGATTTTCAGTTTTAAACTAAAGACACAAAAATAAACAAAACTCAAAAACAGTAAAAGATCAGCTCCAACAGGCTGCAAACAACAGAAATATATTTATTTTTATTTCTATTAAATAAATTAGGAGGAAGATTAAAACACTCACAGATCAAAAAGCAGAGAATCAGGTCAGTTTTACTGTCTTAGCGCTTAATTATAAATTATCTCAAGAAACTGAACATTTAGAAAAAATCTGGACAAAAATCTACAATTCAAATTAAAGTGGGTGTAAGTTTAAACTAAAAGAGTTAATAGGTTATTAAGATCTACAGCTTTTTTCAGTTTCTCAACATCATAGAATCGACGCATCCACAACTGAACTGAGCACTTTAATGTTTTTAAGTAAATTTCAACAGTTTAAATTAAATTCTGTGACTTTAGGACAATGTCGGTAGATTTAAAGTTCTGTTTCCTGCTCAGATTTGCTGTAAATGTGCATCAATAAGATTTAAACACCAGCTGAAAACGTAAATAAAGTCAGAGGGATCCTGAGATAAAAGTAAAGAATCAAAAATGATCATATTTATGTAACAGCGAGAGATTATTATTTCTTTTAGATATGTTTATATTTGACTTTTCTCACATTTTTTCCTTGTAAAATAATAAAACCTTAAATTGATCAGGCCTCTAAAAACCGAGATGAAACTGCTAAAATATTTATTCTGGAAGTCAAAAATCAGACAATAGATTATTTTAATGAATCTTTGTTTGGCAGATTTTTCATTCAGTTTCCTCTCAGCTGCCTCCTGATTGGCTGAGACTGAAGGGAGGAAGATGGAGACAAAAAAAGAAAACAAACAGGCTGAGTGTGTGACTCACTGCAGCATCTGCTCCATGACGGAGTGTGTGACACTCAGCGAGGTGTGTGTGTGTGTGTTTAGAAGCATCCTGGTGTCTCTGTGTCTCTGCTGAACATGTGACCACAGCATTCTTGTTTATAGACGATCTGGGGACCTTCATCACATCCCCCCTTTTCTGTCCCTAAAAATACCAAACATCCACTTTAACTGCACCATCAGCTTTTATGTGTTCTTGAAAAGTTAAAATACTCTTTAATATTACAATCTTCCATTTCAGAAATAATAAAAACGCTGAAGTTGGAGATAAAATGTCTTTTCACTCAACCATAACCTTGTATCTCAAAATTTCCAATAGATTGATCTTTGATGCTTCAGATTTGCGGGGTAAGCTAAGATCCCGATGTGGTGGAAAGCTTTTAAATGTGTTTTTGTAAAACTGCAGTTTTGAAGTTTGAGACTGAAACTTATGAATTTATTTATTTTTTATATCATTTTCATCATCCAGATTTTTAAACGGGATGCTGAGAAAGCAAATTGTTGATGGAAAAAGGAAAAAGTAAAATATCAATGTCACAGTGAAAAGTTCTGCTCTGAATATTCTGAAGAAAACACAGAACGAGGAATCAGCTGATCCTCCAAAGATTTACCTTCATGTACGTTATTTTGCATAAAAAAAAAGTAATGCTGCGTTCTCTTATTACATTTATTAATAAAATAATCACATTTAATCTGCAAATGTTAAATTTTTCCTCACAGTTTATAACCAGATTTATGAGCAAAGTTAAAAAACATTTGTAATTATTTTTAATCTTAATGAACAACATTAAAAGTAATTCAGGTGGGTCACATTTTTTCCAAACAGACAGTTAATATTAGTTTGATCCCAACAACTGTCGTCTGTCAACAATTTAATTCGAACAAATCACAAAAAGTCAAACTAAATGAAATATATAAAATGCATTTTTTTAACAATAAATAAACACATTTTTGAGCTATTTTCTGGGTCTAAA
The DNA here is from genome assembly GCA_029814665.1 of Acanthurus lineatus. Lineage (NCBI taxonomy): Eukaryota > Metazoa > Chordata > Actinopteri > Acanthuriformes > Acanthuridae > Acanthurus > Acanthurus lineatus. Next base: position 26,921,435 of record JAPZDV010000021.1, on the reverse strand, counting down.
TTCTGCATCACTGAGCTGAGATGGGGCCATTTTGCAGGAAATCTGATACTTTAAGATACGAGCTTTTCAGCTGACAAGTGGCAGTTTTATTGGTGTAAAATGTAAAATCTGAATCTGCAAAGTGACTCTTTATTCCAGCTGTCAGACAAACGAGAAGAAGCACAAGATTCCTCTCTGAAAAGTTTCTTAACGTTGAACAGAACATGAGTGAATATTCTGAGGAGCTTCCAACGTTTCTCCATGTGTGTGCTGCTTCAGACCGTGTGTGTGTGTGCAGCGTTGAGTGTGTGTGAGTGTGTGTGTGTGTGGGTATAATTATCTGGGAACGTGGATGATCACAGTCATTTTTTCGATGTGAAAGTGTTCTTTTGTGGTCTCTTTGTGGAGCCACAAGGCAGCGACGCTGATTCCGCCCTGCGGGAGCGTTCAGACCGAACACGTCCGTCCACACGGACCCAACCACGTCTGCGATCCAACATGGACTCTATATTTATCTTTGCCAAGGAGGTTGTGTTTGCAGCCCGGCGTGTTTGTTTGCTCGTACACGAGTCTGTTTGTTTGATAATAAGGCTTCAGGCCAAGGACACGTGCTTCGTTTTAAAGCAGATTCGAGGATTTAAGGGAATCAGGTCACTCAGGCTACAAAGCAGCAGGTTTTTACTTTGAGTTTTCCGGTCCGGGTCTTCGGTGATCCGTTCCTGACATTTCTGCCTCCACACCAGTGAAACTAAGATGAATGGAATTCAGTTTGTGGTCGTGGTGGTTTGCGATGCAGATTCACATCCAGCTGCAGATGAAACTCTTCTTAATGTTTTGCTGATGCAGACGATTGCTCGCTCTGCTCTTCTCTCTGGTCTCAGCTGCCATGTGATCATCAGATTATCAGCGACTGAAATAATATTTGAAGCTCAGATTCTTCACTTAGTGATGTTGTAATGTGAACATGTCCCGCTGAGCAAAACTTCTGTGTTTGAACTGAATTTATCTGGAGCGTTTTGAAGTCTCCAAAGCAGTCAGAGAGTTTTGTGGCACGAGGCAGCGTTCAGACTCGCCTGTGCTGTTTGTCAGGAGAGATTCAGGGTTTTCTGAGTTATTTCTGAGCTCACCTGTTCACACACACACTCACACACACTCATTGGAGCTGAGGTTCGAACCACCAACATCTCAGTTGAATTAAGACCTGCTCTACTTTCTGAGCCTCAGGAACAAAATTATTATCTGCAGCTTAAATTCCAACAGTGAACAATAATTTGTGAAACTTCCCTTTTTCTAAACACTAGATTGAGGCCTCTGATGCAGACAGCGACATGCTAACAGTGCACCACATGTGATGTCATGATGGTTGGATGAGCGTCACTGCTGCAAACTCTTCAGCTCTGGAGTTATTTGTATTTGGCAGGAGGTCTCAGAAGAGCCTGCAGCAGCTGTGGCTGCATGAATGCAAAGAGCTTTATTTGTTATTAATATTTGATGTGGTCTGACATGGAGCTTTAAACCTCCTTTTTCTTTTATTATTTTAGTTCCTCAGCAAAGTCTGTGAGGGACCTGTGCTCCCATCAGGTCTCGTAAAGGTTCTATCATCACCTTCTTCTTCTCTTCTCTGCAGACGAACAGATGAACACGGAGGAGAAGAAGAAGAGGAAGCAGCGCAGGAACAGGACCACCTTCAACAGCAGCCAGCTCCAGGCTCTGGAGAGGGTGTTTGAGAGGACACACTACCCCGACGCCTTCGTCAGAGAGGACCTGGCCCGCCGGGTCAACCTCACCGAGGCCAGAGTGCAGGTACGAACCCCAAGTACCGCCGGGCATGATGGGATGTGACGCGTCCCCTGTGATGTTTCTTTCAAACGCTCATTCAGAGGCTTTTATTTTGACACGTCGTCCTCCTTTACAAAATAAAATCCTGGTTCCATGCAGTCTGAGCGAGCAGGCCTGAGGGATTTTATACTGAAGGGACGTAAAAATAAACAGAATGTTATAAACACACAGAAACACACAATCGCTGCGTTAGAGCGGCTCTTGAAGTTTTGGAAACCATCTGGGGCCTTTCCAAAGAATCTTCAGGGTCCTTATGACTAAATTTAGGATTTATGTAATGATTCACCGACTGCTTTGTTTTTATTATCAACAGAAAGCAGCAGAAGCAACAGGCCGCCCACTTCCTTCATCATCTGTTAGCTCTTACGCTAAGTGAGTTAGTTAATAATCCTACTTAGTGGCTGGTGGTTATCAGGGTCTGTTAACATGTTTGGATTTCACATTATGGGGTTTTTATAGAAACTGATAAAAACCGGTCAAAAAGCTGTCTGCTGTCACACTCACGTGATCTCTGAAATAATTGCTGATGGTTCAGAGTCTGTTAGCAGTTTGTAAGCTCCCTGAAGGACTGACTGTGATGAGAAAAGTGGATGTAATGACGTCTAATTTACTCAGAGATTCACAGATCAGTGATAAGCAGCAAATGTGTTCGGCACATGAGTCCCGCAGCAGCACAACGGGAGCTGGATGCGATGCTGTCACCGGCCAAATCAATGATATCACACTCCACATGTGTTCAATTAAGAAAAACCAAGAATGAAGGTGAAATATGTTGAATGAAGCAAGAATTACTGAAACACGATGATGTCTACCTTTTTCAGCTCCTTCGATACAGAGCTGAGACTTAGATAAGACTGTAATTACATCTTTTATGACAAAATACAAAATATAAAATGAATTTTAGTTAAAGGACAAAATAAACTTCTAAATCAGGGTCAAACATCTCATTTCCTGGATTTCAGTTGACCTTTTTTCACCAAATTGTGTCTTTGCTACATTAATTTACAGTTGTTTTTCCATATTTAGCACAGTGAAACAACTGGTTTTGATGTATTTTTCTGCCTTCAGTAAAAACATTTTTTAAAATTTAATGCAGATTGTCTAAATGCTGAAGATGGTGCGTGCTTTGCATCCCTCTGACATTTACGTCTGTGCTTTAACATGCTGCTGAAATTAGGAAGAATTTTTGACATATCAAGTTAGTGCCGCAGGTGTCATAAACTCTATAAATCTGTGTAAGAAAAAGTTTCCCTCAACTCAAAATACAAATGTATTAATTTATTTCTAAACGTGCAGATGAGTGTAAATGGAATCAGATTAACCTCTCAGGCTTCACTGAACTTGTTGCAGGTTCAAATATCTTATTTTTTCCTCCTTTTTCTCAAAAAAATCTCCAATAACACAGACATCATTAAAAAAAACTCTGAAGCCTTATTGGCCAATCAGAAGCCTGAGAAAAGCTATCACAGGTATGCTGATTGAAGCTAAAGTCTGACTGTTTTTGGCTGAAACCTGCAGGAACAGAATCAGATTATTCTGATGTTTCTGTTATTTAACGCAGTGAGACAGTGACTGTACGTTTATGTGTCAGCATGAAAAAAAAAATCCTGATAACGAGGTCAGTTGCGGCACAAATGAGATAACGGCACACAATCTGACATCACAGACCAAAAACTGTCAGCAAGCGGGGTCATCAACCACCTGTGTGGATTAAAAAAACCCAAAATGCACATAAAAACCCTGTGTTTTTTTAAAAAAATACCTGTGCATGTGTGGAGAAATTGTACACAGACTGATTGTAATCTGACAGACGGACTCGGGGTTCGAGACTCGTGAAAGCTCGACTCGAAGCTGTGACTCTGTGAGTCAGAACTCAGTGTGACTTCCAAATCTGCATGAAGGTTAGCAGCGTTTCTTTCATCTGGATTAACAGCTGAACACATCTGACGGAGTCAAAATGCAGCTGTGAAGGAAGGAGGAAGAAAACGTTATGTGTTTTTTTTTTTTGTCCCCATGTGGAAATTATGCAACAGTTGTACTTGATTAACTTTGAAACAGAACAGAATAATAAAAGTAAAAGTTCCTGCAACTGTTCTTTTAAAGAGTTCTTTTAAAAAGATATGAATCACTCGTGTATCGCTGAGACATAATAGAGTCTTTCAAAAGGATTTACTGCAGATAAATATGCTTCTAAAACGCCTTTTTTTCGTGGTTTAATTGCCCGTTTGTGCACACAACAGTGAGAGTATTTGTTCTGTGGGCAGAGCGAGCGAGGAGAGAGGAAATGGTGATGTTGGAGGGAGCGAAGCAGCACATCTGTGATTAATGTGGAGCAGAGAGCGAAGCAGAAATCCTTTGATAAAAGAGACTTTGGGCTCATTCCTGAAGCTGTGCGTCAGCGGACAGCCAGCGCCCACGGCTTCTAATAATGGATTTGATTTCTCAGCGAGGAACAACGTTAGCGACCCCCGAGTCACATCATCAACATCCAGGCGGCTGTTTTCTTAAGCATGGGGGGGGCAGGGGTGATGAGGGCGACGCTCACATGATCGTTTCAAAGCAGTGGACGGTTTTTAATCGAGACAAACGTTAAAGTTCAGAGACAAACTAGCAAACGTTTCTGGTTTGTTTGATCTGGTTTCAGATGTTTTTTTGGGTTTTTATGGCCTTGGTTAATTAGTTGATTTTGCATCGTTCAGAGAAAACTTCAGCCATGAGATGTGACAAGATGTTTTTGTGACTGTGACGCAATTTCTCAGTTTGGAGGAAACTCAGCTTGTGTGTTTGCTGGTGTCAGAAACCATTGATGTTGATACTGAAACCTGTTTCACTTTTATTCTGCTGCGTTCAAGGACACGACAGCAGAGGGGAAACGAGAGTTTGTGTAGTTTTAATCAGGACTTTAAGCAAAGACTCTCGAATCTCCAACTTTAAAGTCTCACGTCTGCAAATGAGAGAGTCAGGATGTTTTTAAAAAGCTTTAAATTAAAGGTTCATCGTATGAGACTTTGAACGTTAATACAGCAGAGAATAAGTGCATGTAAAGAAGACGATGACGTCCGAGTGACGTCCTGAGCCGAGCAGAAGTCACGCTCGCCTTCTCTTGTTCTGCTGAAATCTGAACGTTTCTGTTTGCTTTGATGCCAGTCCGGTCGCTGATGCATGTCAGTGCATGTGAGTCTCTCATGTTCACTTCCAACATGGCTGCCGGGTCATAAACTTTGTCATATTTCAGCCAAACAATCCACTGAAACATGTTTCTGTATGCATTCAATCAGCACTTCCTGGTTTGACGGTTTGATCTGAGTTTCATCTACTTCAGATGTTGGTGCTTTGGTGCAACATCTAGTTGCATTAAATGCCAAATATAAACTTTTAATTCATAAAACCCTCTGCTGTGATTGGAGGATTAGTCCTGCAGGATGGAGCATCATCAGCGTGACAAACTTCCTGTCATGTGACCAATGTATAACGCTACAGTCACCTGTGATGCCTGAGTCCATTTGTTGCTGAAGTCTATGAGATGTTTTTAAAAGCTCGATGGACCTTTGAGTTGAGATTCTTCTGAGTGTTTTTCACTTTCTGTTTCTCACTAAACTGGAGCTCAAGTAAATTATGATCCATCCAATAAAAACTCCTCAGTTTGCTCCCTGCAGATGTTTTGGTGCCTTTCATAGTGAAATGATTGTAGCTTCCACAGCTCTGAAAAGGTTAAAAACTAACTGGAAAACTGACTTTTTGACGTGAATCTGATGAGACGTTCTGCGTCCTGTTGTGTTCTCTGTGGTTCCAGGTTTGGTTCCAGAACAGAAGAGCCAAGTTCCGCAGGAACGAACGCGCCATGCTGGCCAGCAAAAACGCCTCGCTCCTCAAGTCTTACTCAGGAGAAGTGACGGCGGTGGAGCAGCCGATCGTACCGCGTCCTGCACCGCGCCCAAACGACTACCTGTCCTGGGGCAGTGCTGCCCCCTACAGGTAGGCTGTCTCACCTGACATCACACAGTTACCTTCACCGACATCACATCCTGTTTACACACCGAGGCCACAGAACGGCAGCAGAGGAAGAAGTCAAACCACCAAAGTGAAGAAAATAAAAACACAAAGATTCCAAAAAGTTAAAATCAGTAAAAATGAAAGTTTCAGAGTGAAGCTGAGGTCCATTGTTGCACAAAAAAAATCCCAGGTGTCGAGATTTGGGACTTTTCTTGCTTTTGCTTTAGTTAAAAAAAGGAAAGAAGAGAGGAAAATTAGGAAAAAAAAAGAAGGAAGTGAATGAAATAGACTGAGGGACTGATAGAGGGAGGAAAAGACGGATAAAAGTAAAGAAAAGATGAAAAAGAAAGTAAGAAAAACATAAAACAGAGAACTAAATAAGAGAAGTGAATAAAAAAGAGCAGAAAATAAATAAAGGAAGAATCACTCAGAAGGAAAGGAGGAAGGAAACAAGGAAAGAAGGAAAGAAAGCAGGAAGCTGAAAAACAAATGTAAAAACCTGAAACCGTAAAATGTAAAACCACTTAAACATGGTATGAAATGCTGTATTACTGCTACAGAACTGCAGTGCTTCCCCTCTGCTTTCTGCTGCAAGTCTCACACACACTCACACACACACACACACACACACACACACACACACACACACACACACACTCTGAGCCTGGCGCTGTGCTGTGTTTTACTTTCATTTCCTCCTCCTGCTCCA
>JAPZDV010000021.1:26880371-26899521 GCA_029814665.1 Acanthurus lineatus | reverse complement strand
AGAGCCTCAAGTGGCCATTTGAGGAACTGCAGTTTTTGAAACTTTCTGGCTTCACTTTTTTAAAGGGGGGGGGGGGGCGGTGACTGTCTGTGTGTGATCTCTGGCGTCAGATGTGATCTTTGATGCTTTAAATCTGAAGTTACTGCTCAGTTTGTTGCTGTCAGGCTGCAGACGAACAGCTGAGGATCAGATTATGTGCTTTGGATTTAAATGTAACTAATTACATGTCAGTTCTGATTTTACAAAACTGATTGAACTTATTTATGTATTTATTTTTTATTAAATAGTGAAACTAAAATGGGTTTAGTCCCTAAAATGTTTGGGTCAGTTGCTGAAACACCCAACATGGGTAAGTCTGTCGTCTTAAACTCCTCCCAGGTTGCAAAAAATCCCCAAATTCCCAGAAAAATGACGAGTAAATCGCGGTGGTCACACCCTGTTCCTCAGATATGTGGACGTTTCAGGGTCCTTCATGTGATTCAGTGTGTGTTCACACTTTGCTTGCAGGAGCACAGATGATTTCAGTGCACATATGGCATGACGGACTCTCTGCCAAGCGGCCGTAAAACGCTCTGACGCAGCGGTTTCCAAAGTGTCTCTGTGCTGATTGGCTGGAATCACAAGTTTCCATGACAGAGACCAACTTGACGGAGCAGAAAGTCGATTGTGAGTTAAAACAACGCCATGAAAACACGATGTGAGCGGCAAACTTCCCATCAAACGCCGTCCAAGTGTTCTCAGTTGGACGGGTCGCTCCTCGGCTCTGCAGTTTTACATCTGAGGAATTTTGTTTTTCTTCTGACTCATCATCAGTCACGAAATCTCGCTGACGCCTCACTTCCCCCCCGAGGAACGACTCTTCTTCATCTTTATGTTCCCCTCTGCGCTCATTATGTGTGCTGTTGTGGAGGATCTCTTCCCGCCGCCTGCTCTGCACACATGTGAAATCTACAGAGACAGCAGGAATGATGGGAGCGGGAGAAAATGAGGTGGGGATGAAAGGGAGAGGGGGGGGAAACAATTCAGTTCATCAAAACACGACTTGAACTCTGATGGTTATTTTAGAAATGTGTCTGAACCGATGACTGTGACCGTAACCTCGGCTCATATTCATCCTGCAAAAGATGCAGCCCTTTTTCTACAGTTTGCACATTTCTAATCGATAAAAATGCATCAGTCTGTTTCCTGAGGAAGCTCAGATCTGTCGGTGTTTGCAGCAGAGATGCTGGAGATCTTCTGTGCACATCAGCATCTGCAGCCAGAGACGCCAACAGGATCGACAAACTCATTCACAAAACTGAAACTGTCAGAAAATACTGACAGGATTTTTTCTCAGACTATCATGTTGACTCCTCCCCTTCTTTTCTTCCTTTTCCAACATCCCTGTTTTCCTCCTCATGGACCATCAGACACCATCTACCAGATGCCCTCTGAGTTTCTTCTGCCCTTTTCCAGACTGACAATGCAGCTCCTGACTTCTGATTGGTCGTTCAACACCTCTTCATTAAGCTCCACTCTTTACCTGTCCACAGTGAGGTCATCTGAGCACTGAGTACTTCCTGTTCCTGTTCCTGTTCCCGTCCGCCTGGAAAATGAGAAACATGAAGCCACACAGATGTTTTCTGATCAGAGATGCCAAAAGTCCCGTAAACCAACTGAATGTAGAAACAGTTTCATTTGCATTGTGAAGATATTTTGAGTCACAAGTTAAGAAATCCTTTCATTTCATGGAGCATTTTATTCTGAAACTCTGTCTGCTCTCTAATTCAGCAGCTCTGAACGAACACAGATCATTAATGTTCCCAGTTTCTCCATTAAAACCAGTGAAACTTCGCGGGTGAATTATTGGAAACACAAAGATGAAGGATTCACGAGACTCTAAAATGTTTTCCGAACACGTGTAACATGTGTTTGTGATGATGGACCCACCTGTTGGCCGGGACAGGTAGCATGTGTGTGTGTGTGTGTGTGTGTGTGTGTGTGTGTGTGCAGCAATGAGCTCATATTAACATTCAGCTGAAACGTCACACACACTTATGACAAATTCAAACAAACACAGCAGGGAAATGAAGGAGGGGGGGCGAGTGTTTCCTGTCAGAGTGAGCAGAGCAGATATTCATAAACATGACGTCACTCAACGCGTCCACACACACACACACACACACGCAGACATGCAACTTTATTAAAACCTTCAAAAACCTCTATCACAACTTTAGGTGTAAGTAAACACACACACACACACACATTTACAAACTGTTGTTCAAACATTTTTATGTGCACGTTTAAAAGGTGTGTTTGTGTTAGTTTGTGAACTTTGGAGTTTTTTTTCATATCCTCCCCTGTCTGTGTGTGTGTGTGTGTGTGTGTGTGTGTGTGTGTGTGTGTGTGTGTGTGTGTGTGTGTGTACATCTGGATAAATCATATCACACTCTAATCTGCAGCGACTCCATCACTCATAAGGAGAAAACACGTTGAGGCCACATGTATCCAAACCGACCGTCTCATATTCACACAGCTATTTGAGGAAGTGTAGTCTGCACACACACACACACACACACACACACACACACGCAGACACACACTCAAATACACACAAACACTCTCAAAGTTCATCTGAATTTGACAGAACTGCGTGCAGATCACTAAGCATGAGACAGTGGAGCAGGAACAACAAACCGGTGTAGTTCATCATTTGACCACCAGGGGACAGAAGCGACGGCTGGCACGGACGCGTCTGGAGGAAGCAGAGCTGAAGGGAACTGAGGAGGAGAGTGAGTTTATAATTTTATATAAAAAGGAAATCGAGTTAAATAGATCAAGGAAGTGAACTGACCTGGAAAAAATACAAAAATGTGAAAAAAGGATCAGATTTTACTGAGAATAAACAGAGAAATGAGCATAGATATGGAAGGAAAAAGGCAAAAAGAGCGTTTAAACTGAAGGAAAAGTCGTTTTGGGGGGGTTTGAGGTGATGTGAAATAATCTGTGTGGTTATTTAAGATTAATTTGGAGAAATATAAACAGTCAAGACTTTTATTGAAACATATTTTCTCATGTTTTTAACAGTTTTGTCTTTTTTAATGTTGTTTTTCTCCAGGAGAACTTAAATTAAAAAATTCCTGAATCGATCATCCAGCATTTTAGAAATCTGAAAACTGATTCCAGAATAAAAAAAAGACTCAGTGATATTTGATATTTAATTTAAAGTTTTCCCCATTTTTAAAAATCATTTTGTGAAAAAACTCAGCTGTAAATTAAGACGTCATCACGTCATCATGAGGACATGACCTCGGCGGTCTGTTTGATGATGTGACGCAGTTACCTGGTCGCGGAGGTGCCGCATCCCCCCCCCCTTAATGTTTCCATAGGGACCGTGTCATCCCTCGGGGGAAGTGTTTGGAGGGGGGGCATCCTTGATTTCCTGTCCCTCCTCTTTAACACGGTGATGACTCGCGAGCGCACGGGCCTCCCCTGCGCATCACGAGGCTTTTCCTTTGATGTTTGGGCACACCGCACCGCGGGGGGGGAGGAGGGAGGGGGGGCATCCGACGCGTGAAACTCCAGTCTGCCTTTTATTGGGTCGCGGTGAGGTGGGGGGTGGGAGCGGTGTGTGTGGGGGGGTCCCTCTCCGCTACCGACCAATGAGATGAAACGGGAGCATCGCGGCGGCGGCAGCGGCGGCAGCATCTCTGTGACTCCGGACTGAGGCAGCAAACCGGGATGCTGGCAGCTGGATCCGGACCGTGAGCGCAGCTGGATCACGGTCGGTTGATCAGAGGATGCCGGTGAGCCGGTGATGCGCGCGGAGGATCCCGTCGAAGTGATCAGAAGAGGATGGGGAGGAAAGCGCTTCCGTCACCGCGACACACACGACACCAGTGAGGAGCTGAGAGGTAATCCGGCGTCGTCAGACCCGCTGAGATCCGTTTCAGGCTTCATGTCGGTGCGGATCAGAAACTGGTTTCAAACTGGTTCCATTAAAAACGACAATCACGTGACTAGTGTGTTGCTCCTGCAGACGCACGCGGTGTTTTTATGGCTCCAGCATCTGTTTACCCAGCAGGCAGCTGCTGTAGTTCACTGTAAACCAGGACCCAGAGTGTTGATGCTGCGGCGGGTCTGCAGGGGGTCTCTGACTGCTCAGCTGCGTCCTGTTCGGTATTGATTATTGATTGTTTATCAGTGTGACACCCAGCAGGCCCAGACGAGCTGTTTGCGTCAGCTGGTCTCTGGTTGTCTGGATGAATCTGGTCTCTTTAAGTTGATTTCTGACCTGCAGTGAAAAACTGGAATGTGATCACCGTGTTTGGATGCTGAGCTGTGAGATGTGAGGGCAGAAAACAGGCTGAAACAGGGAAAAAAACACAGATATGCTCCTTTAAATCCACATATTTGCACAACAGAGAGAAATTTAAAGGATTGAGAGATTTTGAGCATGAGAATGAGATGGTGAATGCAGATCCTTCACAGTCGGTTGGTCTCACATGGATGAAAAGAGGCAGAGCTCTGATTCAAACAGCATTCGAGGCAGGCTTTGACTCAGTCGGGCTTTGACCCCCCCTGTCCTCACTCGAACACGATGTTTAGTAAAAATGACCTCCATGTTGGATCTTGTGTTGACCTGCTGTGAACCTGCTCAGACTTTCTTCTTTGGGTTTTGTTGCATGAAGAAGACGACGTTTTGTTCTGCTGTTTTCGCATTTCACGCCTCGCGGACATTCGGATTGAATTAGCCTGGTGTTAAAACAGGGTGGGGGGGCTGTGGATGAGGGGGGAGAGGTGGATGAGGGGGTTGTTTCCACATGCAAAGTGATGAATTTACCAGGAAGTTCGGTGCAGATAATAAAATAACCTCCACTGTAAACAGTGTGTTTTCTGCTTTGATAGAGAGGTCGCTGTCATTTTTCGAGGCGAAGCATCAAACTCAGTTATTGATCGTCTGTAGCAGTGCTGATTGGTAACATGAGCCCTGGGTGGGTGTTTGCATGCTGCTCATCAATAATAAATGCCTTTGCCTGATGACTAGACTCCAGTGGAAACACCTGCAGGACAGTTATAATAGTGCGAACAAAGCTTTGCATCATGCATGCATGTGTGTGGGCATGTGTGTGCTTGGATGTTGGTTCTGTTGCAGTTTCTCATTGAAATCATCTCGTTTCTGTGTGTTATTGTTCCACCGGCATGACGCCGTGCTGCGTGTTTCCGGTCGTGGCTCCAGCGGGCTCTCGGCCTGTAAACACACTGAATGTTCTGACAGATTTCCACCGACAGCTTGTGTAGAAACGTCCAGGTTAATTTGACAGCTGCGTTCCTTCCAACAGAGGGAAGGTACTCAGGTTCTGGATCTGAGCCGTCTGAGTCTCATTCTGCACAGATGCTGGTGAGGAAAATACCTCCGAATCCCACGTTGAAGAGTGAAAGACCTGACGTTATTTCAGTCCAGATGATGATGAGAAGCATCTCTGAGGTTTTCCTAACATTACATGTTTGTCAGATGGGATTTGACGGTTGTGCTGTTACTCAAATCTTCCCCGAGACTTCTGGGTGAAATATGAACCTGATAGAAATCACTGCGTCCACAGAGAGCTGGACTCATCCCCTGTTATCCTTCAGTATTAACTGATCAGAGCACAGCTGGGTCTGTAATCATGAAAGTGATCTGAGGATTTCTGGACTTGAAGTTCTGACGTTTACGGCAGATTTTACTGCCGATGCTGAAGGTTCATGTCCGCACACCTCCCACAGCTCAGAGGAACACTGAGGTTTGTGAAGGTGTCAGAGGCGAGCAAATTATGCTAAACTAGTGACATCACTGATTTTATTCATGTCAATCAAAAGTTCACATCACATCTTCTGGATTCAACATGTAGAAGGAAAAACAGGATACTGAGGTTCAACAAGCCGCCATGTTTTCAAGGTTTTTACTGTCCGTCTTCGTCGTGTCGTCAACATGAAGTTTCATAACCTTCCTGCACTAAACTAAACTAAACCAGCTGATACTTAAAATGCTGGCTCACCTGCAGCTAGCGTGGCGGCTAACAAGACACGACATGTAAATGAGACGGCTGAGAAGTTACCAGACGGGATCAGTTTCCTCCTTCTGGCAGCTCACACACACACCTTCAGGTTTTTAGCACCAAGCTAACTGAACACACATGAAAATAAGCTGAACACGGACATGGAACATTTGAAGATGAGCACGTCCATGCAGGCTGTTAGTAGCAGGATATCTGCTGGTTTTTTAGTATTTTTATCAGTATGACCAGGTTTTTATGAGCTCCTCCTTTCAGTCATGAGTCTGATACGTAACCAACATGCAGCTCAACTCAGTGCAAAATAAACAGTGAAGCTTTTAAGAAAACGAGCCACTTTTTTGGACACAGATATGTTAAGTTAATTATTATGTCTCTGACATCTTTATGTGCAAACTGTAACCATAAAAACATCCTGTGATGAAGGTTTGTGCACGAGAATTATAGTTTTTCCCCACAACAGCTACTGGAGTCTGGAGATAATCATTTTTGTCGGTGACTTTGCTGAAGTTGATGATTTATCTGTGAAACATCAGGCTTCATCTCTGCATGGCCTGCAGCTGAGGTGCGTCTCTGTTTTTATTGCTTTGTTGGCAGTAATTTCTGTGTTTTTTTGTTTGATGAGCCTCAGTCGTCGCTTGTTTTCTGTCTCCAGATCATTATGGGATGTTCTGTAATTTCGACCCTCGCAGCAAAGTTGAAGTTTATCTGTGTGTTCAGTTAGTTAAAGTGCAGTTTCAAAGTATTTAGTCTGCTGGTTGATGAAGCTTTTAGTGCCTGTTGACGGCTGCCTGAACTGAGGAGGAAAGGTGGAGGTTAGTGAGGGAGGAGCATCAGCATGGGAGGTGTGATGAGGGGAAGATGGAGGTAAAGGTGGAGGAAAGGTGTGATCGAGATGATGACAGGATGTAAAGTGCCATCAGCAAACCCCTCCCCCTTCTCCTTTATGTTACATCTGTCTCTTCCTGTTTTCTTCTTCTTCACTTCCTGTCACTCCTGCCCTCCTTCACTCTGTCAGGAGCTGATTGGCCGCAAAGCAAAACAACAACCGTCACTCACCTCAGAAAACTTTGTGATGACCTGAGTGTCAGAACATCTCACTGTCACACAGATTCGACTGATTCTTGATGCTGAACAAACCGATCTGAACCAAACTGAACTAAACTGGACCAAACTGAATTAAACTGAACAAAAACTGAACAAAACTGAACTAAAGTGAACAAAAACTGAACCAAACTGAACAAAAACTGAACCAAACTGGACCAAACGAGGCCGGGACAGAGACGCCTCAGTGTGTGATTTTTTTCACATTGTTTCATGCTGAAACCCTGAAGAAGTGAGACAGATGTGAAGTTTCACAGCATCAGTGTTCACTTTTACGTAATGACGCCCCCACCCCCACCCCCAATGAGACCCCCCCCCATGCAAGTTAGATGTGTGATCGAGGCTCGTCCCATCACAACCGGCAGACGATCATGTGTTTCGGTTCATAAATGAGGTTGTTTCTGTCTCAGCAGGTTCAATTTGTTTCCGTTTTACAGTCTAAAGATGTAAAAAAATCTAAATTTTCTGTAAAAGTGTTAAAAATGGAGCAGATATGCTCTTTTTTTCATATTTTATATCTCATGATCTCTGAAATCTGATCTCTTCGGATGATCTTCTTCTTCTTCTCTTCCTGGTTGTTGTTGTTTTTGTTCACAAACCCAGAAAATAAAACCATGAAAACACATCATCAAACCTCACAGAGTCGCAGTGAAATGAGCCATAAATCACACAGACTGAAGGTTTTGTTGTCTTGGCTGTTTGAATTATGTGTTTGCCTCTGAAGCTCTGCCTCCTCCCCCCTCCCGGCTCAGACCTGCAGCCCCCCAGCACTGCCAATGAAGCGGCTGCATGTGAGGAATGTGAGGCAGGTTTGTGAGGACGGTCTGATCTGACAGGGAGGTGGGGGGGTTCAAACCGGACGAGGAAGAGGAGAGAAAAATTCCTTAAATTCTAACATGAAGCCACAGAACGAGTCCGAGTCTGACAGCAGGTAGCAGAGTCAGAGCACCAGCAGGACCTGTGACTCCTCCTTTAAACCAGGAAACGAGTTATGAACAAAAAATCATCTGCTGCACATATTAAAGCAAACGGACGCTGATTTTAGCTTTTATTCTTTAGACGCTTTCAGTCCATGTTAGTCATTGTATCCTGCTGGATGTTTTATTACATTTAAGTAGATTTTATGACATATTACATGATGACTTCAGTGGACTTAGGGAGTTTTAAGCTGCAATATTGATGCATTTTATATTACTGCTGTTTTAGTCATGAAGCACTGTCCTTTATGAAGGGCGAAGCTGCTGTCTGCTTGGTTAGACTCTGTTGTCATTATTAATATAAGCTGCTGTAAGTCGAGGTTTGGATGAGATTTGTTGCTCTTCTTTGTGTTTATTTATGACAAGATGCAACACTAATGATCTGAACTGAACACATTCTGGTTACTTTAAGGACCAAACTTCAGTCACATTTAAAAGCAGCAGGCTGTCTGTCTTTCTCTTACCTGTTATCTTTCAGGTGTGTCAAAGTGTTGAGTGTAATTTACATACGTGGCTTATAATCTGTCACCGCCACCTTCTAACAATGGCTGCCACTCAAACACAGGAAAGCAAATAGTTATATATTAGCACCAGTTTCACATTGTGACCTCTTGTTGTAAATAGTAAGAAAATGGGCTGTTTTTTTTCTTCCATCAGCAAAGTTTTGTTAATAAAACTCGACAGTTCCTGCAGATGTTTCACAATAAAGACCTTCCAGAGGAGTTTCTGTACCAAACAGTTGCAAGTATTTTAATATGAAACAGATTCAGCAAAGAACTGCAGTAAATTAAATTATTAGAAGGTCAGAAATCAGACTTCATAAAAATTATACGATCAAAAACACTTAAGCACTGAAAATTAGTCTCGCTCTAGTTTGTTACAAAGGAATATCTCTTCCTCTCTGTGGTAAATAAAGGGTCTGTTTAATTACACATGGTAAAGAGTTAACTCGCTAAAAACCACATGTGATTAAAAAAAGAAAATAACTATACAAACAATTCAAACGAGGACTTTTTTCCCATAATGTGCAAGCAAAAACACACTCCAGAAGACCACACCCTCCTGTTTGGAGAAGCACTCAGGAGGAATTTCATGGCCGTTGATCTGGAGCTCGGAGCTGACTCCAGGTCAGCCGTCCGTCCGTCCGTCCAACCGTCGGCTTTGATCCTGAACTCCAGCAGCAGCTTCAACGTGCCGCCGCTGTGACCGAGCTGAGTCAATACAGCTGCACCGTTTGTCCTGTGAGCCGCTTTTCTGCTCACTGATAATACACTCTGTTCATGTGGTTTTACAAGAAAGAGCCTCAGATCTGGTGTGTGTGTGTGTGTGTGTGTGTCCATGTGTGTGTGTGCAGGCAGAAATGTAAAGCAGTTGAGTTTGTGTGTTGTGTTGAAACAGATTAGTGTCTGGATTCATACCTTGTTTTACCTGCTGCAGGCCTGCTCCGACATGTCACACACACCTGCAGGGGGAGGAGGGGATGCATAAACTCACACACACACACACACACACACACACACACACACACACACAAAATAACACACACATATATGTGCGGGCCCGTCTTGTGCTCCACCCTGCCTTCTAAAAACACCAGAGGCAAATAGTCAATTGACAGTTCAGTGACTGTTTCACAGGAAGATGTTGGTGTGGTTTGTGCACATGCTGACACACACACACACACACACACACACCTAGTGCAGCGTCTGTTTTGGAGCATGCTGGAACAGATCAGTCTTTCATGCTGAACCAGGCGGTCTGTGTGTACCTTTGCTCCCGTCGGTGTTTACCTCCTCTCTCTCTCTGCTGCTGCTGCTGCTCGTTGCCACGTCAGATGACCGGCTGGGCGCTTGGCTCGTCTCTCTGGGAGCCTCGTGGCCAAACTGCCTGACTGTGGTCACCCTGCTTTGGGCTGAGGACTCACAAACGACTGGCTGCTCAGAGCTCTGCTGCCTCGGCTGGTATTTTGTCTGCGCGCCTCGGTCTGCTGGTTCTCAGCTGAAGATAAGCTTCATGTGTTCAGGTCTGTGGAGGCGAACAGACTCTTCTGACGGCCGAGGAGAAACTGGGAGAGCAGCTGGAGTCTGAAGAGTTTTTGTGGATTTTTTTTAAATCAGTTCAGATAAAACATGAGTGGCTACCTTTACAGAGGAAGGTAAGGCTTCTTGCGATGAGTCATGTTGGTTTGGTGAGTTTGCACAGTTTGTGCTGCTGTGTGCATGTGTGGTTTATCACTGTGACATGGACAGAAAAGTCTCTTCTCTGCAGCGAATGCAGATAAATAAAGTGACAAGTAGTTTCCAGTGAAAAGAGGACCTTTGTGCCGGTGTTACATAATGAGGTCTCGACTCCCACAAGTGCTGTTCCTGAATGACAGGCAGCTATTGGCTGAGCTAATTTCAGTCATTTTAAAGCAGAAGCCTGAATTATCTTCGTTCCTCACTGTCATTTTAACCTCTTCAGGCCTGTCAGACGCGCCGAGTCCGTTATGAATGCAGACAAAGACACAGAACTTTCAGTTCGGGTTCAATGAGTTTAAGAGCTGAGAAAATGTCTTTAACTCCTGAACAGAATGTCCTTTTTTTCTCCGACATGAATGTTATAAGTTTATCTTCTCCCATGATGTCTGGCAGCATCACGTTACTTTATTTCATCCAGACTGAGTTGTGTATTGAAGCGATGCAGCGTTCACAGATGAAGTTCACATTCCTCCGGATGGAAATACTCCAGATGCCTTCTGGGCACAAAGTTTATGCATATTTTCCTAAAGTTCACTTTGACATATTTGGTATCTTTGAAGTACAAAATGAAGTTGTGCAGGTTTCAACAAAGTTTACCCGAAAGGCATAAACTTAAATATCCGCAGACTGGATGCAGATATAGTCAGGACTTGTGAATCTTCTTTTTTTGCATTTAAAATGTAAATAATCTTTTTAGATTAGCACTTATAAAGAGTAGCTACATGACTTCTTCACAGCTCAAAGTGATTCTTCAGGATCATTCACACCAAACTACCAGCAGACTCTTTGCTGATCATCCGTCTCTGGACGCTTCACTCAGGTTTACGTTCAGATAATTGAGCATTTTGAGCTTTTACATAAAGGTTTTGATCCTAAAGGACACAAACTCAGCACGTTTCTGTCGTGGTCGACGTCTTCAGAGGACAGTCAGTGAGAGAGAGCAGTCTGATTGGCTTTTCTGAGTGTTTTTTTTAACTTATCAGCTTCACTTTTCATTCGTCAGACAAACACAGTGACAGTGAAAAAAAGCTAAACTTGTTTTTATTTGACTTTTCAGTTTGTGCTTTGAACGTATAAACTGTAATATTCAGATCTTGTGGAGGGAAAATTGTCGTCTCGCTTGTTTGTCATCATCCTTTTTGGATCAGACTTACAGATGATTTATTGGTCATGTGTTGTTTGTGGTGCGTTCAAGTGCAACTTTTACCAGTTTGTTGGCTCCAGTTGTTTGAACTTGATACGTCCCTTAACCTTTGACCTTTATGTTATTTTTTCCTGGCAAACAGGTGACACACACCTGAAGGCATGAAGGCGACAGAACCAAGCAAATCTCTCTGTCAAGAACAAACATTATTGAAGTATTTTTTCCAAATCAACAATCATATTTTGTTGAGAAAATGAAACAATGATTCAATAATAATCTTCAGGGTTTCTGAAAAACTTAAATACAAAAAAAAAATCTGTTAACATCACCAATAATTAGTTGACTTATAAGCCAAAATAACAAACTGGGAGTTTCTCACGCACTTGGTCCCTCAGTGGATCAGCTTTGGAGGCCTCAGCTGCATCGGTTTGTTGAGATGTTGGTTCACAGAGCAGATTTGTGGAGGTTCGTTGACGAGCAACAACACATGAGAACACACACACACACACATGTTGTCGTCATGTTGTTGTTTCGCTGCGTCACAGCAGCTGAAGGCCGTCACAGGTTTTTACTGTTGTCCGCTCAGCTTCTCCTGTCACACATTTGGTCTCATCTCCAACAGCTTGTTCCTCCATCAGCTGTCATCCACCTCGTTTGTTCAGGACAGCGTGGAGAACACACACACACACACACACACACACACACACACACACACACACAAACACACACCTAGGTGGTCAAGCTGTTGTTAAAGAAGTGCAGAAACTCACTGAAGGTCTTTGATGAAGCTGAGGCTCGGCTCATTCTCGCCCTCATGTGAAGCTCCCCCGTCTGCCTGATAATCACTTTACTCAATAAGACGCCTCCCCAGCCTGCTGAGATCTGCTTTGACTTAATCTCGCTCATTGATTATTCATGAAAGGCTCCAGGGACGTGCTAATGTGCAGATAATCCAGCCCACGTTCCTCTGATCCTGAAAAACCTCCACACCAATCGAATCTGAGCCACGCTGAGAGGCTAAAGCAGTTTTTACTCTGTTAGGTGTAAAGGTTTTTACAGAGAAGAACACAGACTTTCACCTTTTACACTGATGTAGTTTTATCAATCACAGCTTTATTTCTTAATAAGCCTCCACAAAAGCTTAGTAAAATGTCAAGAATGTCCAAAAAAATTTTGAAAACCTCATTCAAAAATGGCTGCTCCAACCTTTCTGAAGACCTGGTGGTTGTGAGCTGATTTTCAGCTCATGAACCATTTTATGTTTGATTTAAAACAATAAAAGTTTAGCTGACATGGACTAAACTTCCAAATCTATCAAATGGACCTTATGTCTTTGAAAGTTTGACTAATAAACTACCTAGAAATCTCTGTTAGATCAGTTTTTTATTGGTTAATAGTTTTCTACTCACTGAGCTACATGAATCTGTTAGCATCACCTTTTTTAAGGCAAAACTTCTGAGTTTATCGTCAACATGTCTGACAAACAGCTGGTTATCTTTACTAATTAGCTAACTAGCAGACGTGGCTGAACCCCTCGTAGTCTGTCTGTGTTTCTTTGTAGTCAAACTTCACCTCCTAATCTGAGAGATTTAGAGTTTTAGCATCTTCTATCCTCCTACATGACACAGTTAGCATTAGCTTAGCCATGCTGCACTTCTGAGCTGTTAATCTGGGCTGTTATCAGATGTGGTTTTCCTTCATTCTGCTGGTTTTCAGGCTGATTTGGATCCTCAGTGTGACTGAAAGCAGCAAAGTCAGTGAGTCACGCTGTTTTTCCACCATGGAGACGAGTCGAAGTGTTGTGAAGTAAACATGGTGAAGAAGCCACACCGCTCATCTTTTCCTAAATGTTACTGAGTTGATATTTCTTACATGAAAAACACCTTTTACTTAAACCAAACTTTAACCCAGGGACAAAGAAACAGAGAGAGATTTATTCTGAAGGATCTAATTTGATGTTTAAGTTTATGTTCTCATCTTTTCTAGGTGTTTGTTAAACTCACCAGATCCCAGATTACATAAGTGCAGGCTCTGGATTTGCTCTGCGAGGCTTTAACGGAGTCCGAGGTGGATTCTTCCACTCGCTCTTTGTTTACTGAGTCTCAGCTGAGTTATGGCTGTGTGACTGAAAGCATGCGCTGACTCAGTTTCCACCTCAGCGTGACTCTTTCTGTCCCTGACATGTCAGAGGGAAGCTCTTCCCCCTTCAGCTCTGAGCCTCCTGGATTATTTCTGACCCTCTGTGTGTTTTTTGGAAATTGATCGTTTCAGTGACGTGTGAGGTGAGGTGAACCGCAGGTGGGAAGGAAAAAGGTGTTTCAGTGCAGGAATGAGGCAGCTGGTGAGGACACATGGACAGTGTTGAGTCTGAAGGATCTGGGCTGAAATCTGTCTCCTGTTTCAGGCACGGCGCTGCAGAGAAGCGAGCGAGGCCGAAGAGCATCGGACCAATGATGGGTGAGAAAATATCCTCAATTTATTGATCTCTCTTATAGATTTTTCACTCTTTTTTATCAATTTACACGTTTAAATTCTCTATTCAAGGTGTTATTTGTCTTATTTGTTGCACTCCACTGGTTTCTTTCTCCAGGAAAAGCAGTGTAAACAGCTTGTTACAGTTTTAACACCCCCAGCCTGATAAAAAGCTCCTGTGTTGACTAATTAGCTATTTGCAGAAGAAACAGTCTGTTTCCTTTATGAGTCCATGAATGACTGAGTGTGTTGGTAACACACACCCATTAAAAGGGTGTGTGTGTGTTCTCATGCTTCACATTTTTAGTGTTTTACTGATAACAACACGGCACAGAAAAATCAGTCTTGACCTGATTTTTTTTGATCTTGTAAATTATTTTACAGGTTTATAACATTAACTTTCTGAGTTATGTATGTTTTCATTTTTGTACCAATAATATAAAAAATATTGAGAATAATCTGCGAAAGTTCTTTTAGCTTTTTGAAAGTTTTAAGAAAGCAACAAGAAGCGATGAAGTAGATCCTCCTGTAAAAAGTGACGGAGGTTTCTGAACCCGAGTGAACTTTTCTTTTAGTTTGAAGCTTTAAGTTTCTTATTGTTCAACCTGCTGCTCTCTGAATAAAAGACTCAGTGGCACTGAAACTATAATTAGAATAATGACATGGTCCTTTTTTTCATAGGAGCCTTTTTAAGAACTTGCAGTGACATGTGAGTTTCTTTGGGAAACGTAGAAGGAAACAGTGAAACCTGTCAGTTATTATAAATATGATCCACTTTTGGCTGCAGTTTTTCAACATTTAGTTAAACATATTTATTTGTTTTTAAGATTAGCAGATGGATTATCATCCTCACATCTACATCTACGTCTCAGGATAATAATCCTGATGATCAGGATGTAGTTCAGCTCAAAGACAGGAAGCAGAAAAAACTCCTGTGAAGTTCACGGATGGACGTGTTGTGTCTGGTTTGTTTGGTGTGAAGGAAACAGAGGAGAGTCGGAGCAAACGTCACTCCTGCATGTTTCCTGAAATCTCACACGATTAGTTCACGTCTCCACCTTCAGGTGTGGTCTGCTGCGGATCAGCAGAGGGTCCTCACAAGTGCAGCAACAGAGATCTGTGTGTGTGTGTGTGTGTGTGTGTGTTCGTGCTTGTGCGAGTGCGTCATCCATATCAGCGTTGTGTAATATTTTGGCCCCCGTCCTCCGTCAGGCTGCAGCAGTTAAACATCCAGAATACCTTCCACCTTCACGTTACAGAGAAGCTTTTTAATAATATTTAATGTGCCGCAATTTTTAAGGAACCGTCAGAAAGCTCTCCTCTGCCAAAGCCGTCTTGATTACACCCCCTGGGATCTGGCGCTCCATCACCCCCCCACACCCCCATTCTGCTGCGAAGCGATTGGCTCTGCTTTTAAGGCAATAAAACACGAACAGTTGTACAAATCCCTCCTGTGTGGAGCTTTTCTGGGAACGATCCCGGCCTTTTACAGAGGAGAAGTTTGGCTTTGAGACATCTTAAGACCTCTGGACGAGTTTCAGCTGGACGGGAATAGTTGCTCCGTGTGTGTGTGTGTGTGTGTGTGCGTGGACTCGGCCCATGTCCTCAGGTTTAATGGGGTTATAATGAGGCGAGGGTTGATCAGGACGTCACAGAGATGCTGCTCCGAGGTGTTTAGGCTTCGGCTCTGCTCGGTGAGACTGATGATTCTCAGGAACTCTGGAACATTTTTTTTTAATGCAGCAGTTCAGGATTTATGAGCTTTTTTTTAAAAAAAAAAAAAACACTGCACTTTACAGATGAAACGCTTTTATTTGCATTAAACACCGGCTACGTGACAAACCTGTGTGCTTTTCTGAAAACGCTGCCAATCGTTCAATAAAGAATCAAAGTTTGGAAACACAAAGAAGAAGAAAAAAGGCTGAAAATGATCTCAAACTTGCAGACTTTTTATGTGTTTCTGTTTTTTTTCTCTGTGCAGATTTCTCGTGTGATGAGACGGACAAAGGCCCTCCGGTTCAGATGCACAGCCTCAGAGAGTTCGAACAGGTAAGAACACCTACATTCTCACCTGGAGGATGCAGTCGATGCAGCTCTGTGTTGCAGTTGCGTCGCGCTGTGTGTCAGAGGTGTCCGGGCTTGTCTCGCCGCCGTGCTGATGACTACGTAGGTGTGTTTGGGAGGATTATGTGGCAACTGAAACTCAGCATGAGTCAAAGAGTTTCCTCTAATGCTGTTTCTATCATGATGTTCACACAAAGATGCTGCACTACGGCATTTCTTTCTCTCTCCTCTGGTCCTGAATCAGGTCATTATCCATCTGCCAGCATCAAATATAACACTTCCTGTGCTGATTTGATTGATGTGTGAAAATATTTGACATAATATCTGCGGCGTCTCTGTGGATCTGTCGTGGTAATAAGCTTTGGAAAGGATCGAGACGGCTACTTTTCATCATCGTTATCAAGTTCAGATGCAGGTTTCCAGATGAAAAGATTTGTCAGCTGATATAAATCAGTGTTGGTTTTGTGTTTGTGCTGCTGCGTCGTTGGATGTCAAGAGGAGACTTTAGTGTTTTTGACTCAGTTACGACAAACAAGGGACAGAAACGTGATCAGCCAAAAAATACTTTCATCATCCTTTGATTTCAGTCCTGCGGATCAACTGATTGATGGTTTGATCGGTTTCGTTTGTTTGTCCTCGTCTTCAAGCTCAGACATAATTAGATCATGTGAAACTCTTCATAAGTGGCAGACGGAACGAACACATGGCAGCTTTCCACAAATTGAAAATCCCAGAAAAAGGAGCTTTTCCAAAACGTTCCCGCAGCGGGGTTCATTGAACGCAACACTGTCAGACTTCCAGAAACATGGCCGACAAACACATCGAACGTGTCACTGACATGTTTCTCTGTTTCTGTGATTCGACACCTGCACTAAGAGATTGTGACTTTCCTTTTTTTTTTTTTTAAAGGCTCAGGATTACTGTTTCCTCCGGTTACTCGACGGCGTTTATGAGCCGCGATCACGTTACGGTCGTCTGATGTCAGAAACAGACAGAGATGTCAATGACCACATCTGCGTCGTGTTACAGGAAAGATTTATTCTGCTCTTCATCCGCTGCTCCGCCTCACGGCTAAAATTAGACCATTAAGTTGTTTCCTAACAGCCTTTAACCTTAAAGGACCCGTAAAAGAGCAGAATTACAGGATTTTTCTGCAGTTTCGTCGTCTTCACGTGGACTTGAACTCATCTGAAGTTTCAAAACACGACACATCAGCTAAGCAACCGTTTCAAAAAGTTTCCATACTGCTGTCTTGTCTGTGTGTGTGTGTGTGATGGGCCTGAGAAATCCCTGATGGCAGCGAACGCATCGCACAAAGACAGAAACCGACATAATAAAAAAGAAAAAGAGATATATGATGAAGAGACAGAAACCCACAAACGCAGGCGTATTTTTAGAAGCTGGAACGGAGCTGCATGAAAAGGACGGGAGGCGTGTTTTTCCTCTGCCACAGTAATGGATTCTGGGAGCTCTGCCAGGTGCATTATGGGTCTGATATAACTCTGGAGATGTTTTCTGCAATTACCCCGTTCCCCTTTTTAGTGAAGGACAGATTTATGGAGGGCCGAGGTGCCGCTCGTAGTAATGCTGGATTAATGTGGAGGGTTCAGGGTTTGTTGTGAAAAAAAGGTGAAATGATGTGAAACGTGAAACTCCGGCAGGAACGAGATCAAATCCACTCCGACCTGCAGGGAACAACATCAGACCGAACCTGAGAAAGCAGCAATAAAGACTGTTTTTCTTCACCTAAAGACCTTTTTGACTCTTTAAGCAGCTGGTAATTTATAGAAAGACGAGGAAATATTCTAAAAGCTTTGCATTACGTTTTATTTTAAATCATTTAAACTCTTCCTGTGAACAAAGTTTGGCCCGTTCCAGGTAATATTCAGTCTAATTGGGACGAGGTGAAAATCTGTTGCATTGCTGTGGACTGAAATCAGCTTTTCTCTGCAACATGGACGCTAAATTTTAATGCAGGTGTTCAATAAATCCCCCCCTGTGCAAACTGACCACAAGCTGTGCAGAGATGCCGAACATGCAACGAGAGGATTTCAGGCACAAACACACACAATAAAGAGCTAAAAACTGGTGTGTAAATTCTGTTTTCCCACAGGAAACTAATACAGGAGATAATTAAGGCTTTTGCTTGCAGACTTTACATGTAATGTGACCATCGTTCTGACATGTTGCTCAGAAAAAGGCCAGAAACATAAATGAGGACTCAGAGTTCAGTTGTCGCTGTTCTGCAGGATGGATGTGTGTGTGAATTAGCTAAAATTACTGAGTTTCTGTGTTTTATTCTGCAGCATTAAGATGTAATAGAAATATTTTTAAAAAAACTACAGTAAAGATGGCAGAGCTGTTGAGGCTGTGTGTAGAAAATCAGATTTACTCCCACATGTGGAAACCTGCTGCTGACCAGCCTGAGATGAACCGCACATGCTGCTGTGGTGCATTTAAGTGCTTGAATGGACTCGACCTGGATGCTGTCCGCTCACAGCACCTGTGTCAGGTGATTTGGGTTTTGATTTCTACATGAAAAACAGCCTGGACACCTTCTTTAACTGGGTAAAATGCATCTTGAGCTCATATAAAAGCTGTGCGTTCTCAGAAAGAGGAGAAATCCTGCCTGAAGCTGTACGAGCGGAGGCAGAGAGCCGAAGTCTCGGCTGATTGGTTGGAGGCTACATTACAGTGTGCGGGCAGAGCGGCTTTGAAGCTTTGCTGTGGCCGTCCCACTGCGGGATGAAGGGATGAGTCACGTTACATGCAGACAGACGACACAGACAGACGACTTAAACACAGGCTTTGAATGGAGGGATGAAGGAAAATGGCCTCAGATTGTTGATGTTGTGTGTTTGAATTACAGCTGAGATGCTGCAGACCTGAAAGAAAGCCTTTAAAGGACCAGTGCACGTTTTTTTCTTTATATGTTTTACACCGTTTTCCACAAATCAGAGAACATCGCAGGCTTGTTGGATGTTTGACTGTGTTTTCTTATACAGTCCCTCCAGGATTTCGCAGGCGTTTTTCAAGATTATTGCGGCCTAAAATGCCTGAATTCGCGGCAGCTTTTCTAAAAAATTGCGATGTAAGTTGCGATGTTTTAAGCGTATT
>JAPZDV010000021.1:26820973-26839308 GCA_029814665.1 Acanthurus lineatus | reverse complement strand
CACACACTCTATCCATCCATCCATCAGAGTCTGCTTTTACACCAGGGATTTTCAAACTCTGTGTGTGTGTGTGTGTGTGTGTGTGTGTGTGTGTGTAGAAGCTGCAGAAGCGTCTCGGTGAGATGGAGCTGGAGCTTCGTTCGGCTCAGGAAGACGCTCAGCGACAGGAGAGAAACATCCAGAACATCACCGATGCTGCCAACTCCAAGGAGGCCCAGGTAGAGACAGACAGACAGACAGACAGACAGACAGACAGACAGACAGACAGACAGGCAGACAGACAGGCAGACAGACAGCAGAGGAAGAGCAGACAAGAAGTAGACAGAGTTTGAAGGGAGTGACTTTAGACAGGAAAGGATGGGACGCAGCAGAGCATCAAAGAGCACAGTGTCATGTTTAAACACTGATGTTTCTGTGTGTGTGTGTGTGTGTGTTTTATGTGTGTGTGTGTGTGTGTGTGCAGGCTGCAGAGCTCTATCGGGTGATCGAGGAACAGAATAAGATGCTGTGTTCTCTCAAAGAGCTCGCCAGCCGCAGCCAGCTGCAGCAGCTGCAGGTTTGTCCTCCATCATTAAAAAAACAAAGCTTCTTCACATCAGTGACCCACTTTTTATTTTATTTCACACAAGATTACACAGATTTGTACCACCACTGCTGAAATAACTTGTTTATAATCTCCTATTAAGTGTTTAACTATAGTTTTAAATCACACTCCTCTCCTCTCACTGTGTTTTCTTCGCCTCTCCGGCTGCTTCCTGCAGGTTTCTGGTGCTGAGAGCATTCGAGGTCAAGGTGAGGTTCTGTCCCTGCAGGCGTCTCTCTTCCAGGCTCAGCTGGAGCTGCAGGCGGGTCAGCGAACGCAGCGGCAGGCGGCCAGGACGCAGGAGGACCTGAGCCGAGCCATGCAGCGGCTGGAGAAAGACCTGGAGGGGGCGCTGCAGCACAGGAGGGAGACGGAGAGACACAACCAGGTGAGAATGAATGAAAATCAACCTGTTCATTCATCCCACCTCACAACGCTTAACGCTCACATGTGTGTGTTTGTGTTTGTGTGTGTGTGATGTTCAGGATCTGCAGCTGGCTCTGGAGGAGGCTCGGTCGGCTCTGCAGGAGAGGGAGGAGCAGCTGAGGGAGGGCGAGCAGGAGAGACAGAAGCAGGAGGAGGAGAGAGAGAAGACCGTCCGAGAGCTGAAGGCGTCGCTGCTGAGCAAAGAGCAGCTGATCGAGGTCAGAAAACAGTCAGCAAACAGTCAGCAAACAGTCACAGGCTTCATGTGAAGGTCTCAGCTCCACATGCTGCTCAGTCCAGATTCATGATGAAGTTCCTCTGCTGACCAGAAAAAACCCAACAACTGACTCAGCAGTTTCACATCTGTTTCAGAGAAGTTTTCACTTCCTCTGATGTTTCAGGTTTTAAAAGAATAATGTGGAGAGATTCATAGGCGTGTTTACACATGTGACAGATTAAACAGACAGTTAAACTTTACTCAGGTGTTTTCCACCTGTGTTCAAGGCAGAAAACTCCAGCCTTTTCTTCTTCTCTGGTTTGTGAAACAGTTAGTTTTTCACTTATGGGGAAGTTTAACTGTGAAGTTTGAAACCTCCCTTCAGGACTGCGAGCTGCTGGAGGATCCGAAGGAGAAGAGAGACTCTCTGCTTCAGAAACTCCGCCAGCGAATCAAGGAGAGAGACCGAGCTCTGGAGGTGAACGACACACACACACACACAAAAACACACACACACAGAAAAAACAAACATGCAACAATAAACAAAACAAGTACACATCAGCACATTTTGTTGACTGGGTGTCTGTGGGTTTCAAGCTCGACATCGAGGCTCAAACTGCACAAACTCTGACTCCAGATGATGCTTCCTGCACGTCGACCATCTTTGTTTTCACATGATTGACCCTTTTTTTTTCGGTCCGACCTGCAGCGAGCCGTCGACGAGAAGTTCCGCTGCGTGGAGGAGAAAGAGGAGGAGACCCGTCGGCTTCAGCTGCTGCTCAGAGAGAAGGAGAGAGACCTGGAGAGGCAGCGCTGCGTCCTGACCAACAACGAGGAGACCATCACCGTAAGAACACACACACACACACACATCACACACACAGCTGACTCCTCCCCCACCGCTCGCCGCTCATGTGTGTGTTCCTGTGTGTGTGTCAGAGCCTGGAGGTGCTGCTGCGTGGTAAAGCTCTGGAGCTGGAGCAGGTGTGTGACGCCTGGAGGAACGTCCAGCGGCAGCAGCAGGAGAGCGAGGAGAGACAGGGCCGCATCCTCCGAGAGAGAGACGCCATCATCAGCCAGCTGCAGGGGGCGCTGCACGCTTGCACGCAGGAGACACAGGTACAGACAGGAAGTGACCTCAATCCTTCTGTCCCTCTCCTTCCTGTGGATTCATGGTTTGTCTTCATCTCCTCTCCGTCTCAGGACCTGCGCTGCTCCCTGCTGGCTCAGATTCAATCAGCTCCCAGCGACGTTCTGGAGGAGCTGAAGGTCCGCCTCCAGCTTAAGGACCGCCTCTTCCAGGAAGTGCTGGCCGACCGCACACACCAGGCCCAGGAGCATCAGGAGCAGGTCCAGGATCTGCTCAGGACCATCAGCTCCAGAGACCAGTACATCCAGGTAGAGCAGAGGAGCTCAGCAGAAGAACTTAGATCCTTTTTAAATTCATACATGAAAACACCTGACAAAGATCTCCCTGCAGGACTCTGCCAGCCGGCTCGGCGAGGTGATGAGCGAGCAGACGACGAGGCTGCAGGAGCTCCGCAGACAGCTGAGCTCAGGTACCACGGCCAGGTCCGAGTCCGTGGAGCTGCAGGTGGTGCAGGAGGAGCTGCGTCTGTCTCTGAGGAGGGAGAAGGAGAACCAGGAGCTGAGCAGGAGTCAGGCTGCGAGGCTGGACTCCCTCACCAGGACGCTGCGTGTGAAGGAGGAGATCATCCAGGTGAGCGAGAGGAGGAGCTCAGCTTTAATGTTTTGAACCTGAAGCTGCAGCTTTTTTCATCTTTTTACCCAAAATTTGTGTTTTAAATGTCTTATAATGTGTGTGTGTGTGTGTGTGTTCTGCAGGACTTCCAGAGGCAGCTGGTGGAGCCCTCTGCTCTCCCGCTGGTGGAGCGTTTGACCCGGGAGGTTCAGGAGCTGAGGGAGAGCCTGGTTCAGCAGGACGCTCCCCCAGCCAGAGGCCCCATCCTGGGCCGCGACCGGCCCAGCAGCAGGCAGCCCGAGTTTGGAGGTGGGCATCAGAGAAGCATGGGACAGTATCTGTAACAGCGACTGTGGGGGGGGGCTCAGGGTTGAGCATCCTGCTGTGGTGGTGGTGGGGGTCTGATGTAACAGGATTTAACCTGCTGGGTGTGAAAACTAACAGCACATCTTTGTGTGTGACGGACCATCAGCTGCTCCTCAACAAAACACCCGACACAAGCAGCATGTTTGACCTCGTTTGAAGTGTCTGAAGGTTCAATGTTCACTCAAACTTGACAAATGTGACCTTGTTTGACAGCAAAAAGCCTCAGAATTCTGTGGTTCAGGTTCCTTCTTTTTACCAGGAGTGAACAGAAACAGAAACAGTTAAAAAAACAAACTTAAAAAGGCGAGAAAACGAGCATTTTGATCGTGTTTGTGCCTCAGTTCAGTTTAATTCTGACCTTGTAGAAGAAACAGCACAGAAAGAAAAATATCAACCACAATAAAGAGGAAGGAAAAAATGGTTGGAGACGGTGGAGCTTCTGTTTCAAAGTTAATTTTCCAAAACAAAACAAAATAAAACGTGTAAAAGAACAGACAGACACTCATAACTAGCATCAAATCCAGCCGTTTAAACTGATTCCATCACCTCAAGGTTTTATTTTTATTCATTTTTTGTCATTTTGCATCCTGATGTTTCCTGACTGAAGATCTGAGATGATCTGACGCCATTTTTTCCTTCCTGAAACATTTTCTGACACCTGAACTTTGTAAAATCATCCCAGTCCTTCACCAGTGCTCACAAATAAACCTGTTATTTCTGTTTTTACCAGCTGTTCACCACTAACCCCGTGTGGATGTGACGATGTGCTTGTTTAACGAGTCGCTTGCGGTTTTTTGAATATTGAAGATTCATTTAATTCACAACAAAACTGCTTTTGTACGTGTTTGTGTGAAAAACTGGTGAGTTCATGACACATTTTCCACACGTGAGCGCAGACGAGGAGGCAAAAGTCTCACAGCTTCAGCATGAAAGTGTCCTCCGGTCTGATGATGCAGCAGCAGAAACATCGGCGTGACTCACCTGTGAGGTGATACAGGTGTGACACACCTGTGAGGTGATACAGGTGTGCAGGAGGCTGCTGGGAACCAGAAACATCTTGTGTTTTTTAAATAACGCTGTGTTGAAATGCTACGAGGAGCCGCTGATACCAAAATTCAGCTTTTTTTTTTATTGCTGGTTTTTGAACCGACGATCAAAAATGTTTTTATTTAGCTGTTTTTTTAAATGTTTATTGCAGCTGAACATGAATTTTAAAACTCAAACATGTTTCCTGTTTTGTACGACACAAAGCATCATTTACTCTGTGAAATGATGGTGTGAATGTTTTGTACTTTGCGTTGGTGGTAATCTATTACATGACGTGTGACTTTGCCTTTGCATGTTCGGCAGAACGAGCTCACCTTTACTCACCTTTACCTGAACATTATAAAAGTACAAACACATTCCAGATGCATTTTATTTTGGTAGGATTCTGTATGTTTAGTTTTCAGATGTAACTTTGCTTTTGTGATTTTGTGAATCTCTGTGGTTCGATATTAATGATCATTAACATGAAATCGAGTGTTGCACTGAAGCACCGTAAGTATGAATGTTTCCTCCTTATTATTGATCCTTAAACTAAAGTTTCTGCTCACAATCCATCAAAGTTATAAAAAGAAATGTCAGCCGCTGTTCCTGAACGGCAGGACATGCACATGTAATCGAGTCATTCCATAAATAAATCTGCAGCATTCCCATCATGCATCTGTGATTTCAGGAGGTTTTTCATGGTTTTTGACTCTTGAAGTAACTGATTATTGATGTATTTGCTCACTGAAACGAGTCGTTCATCACTTCCCCTCCTCTTCAGTGACACAGTCAGCACAAATGTTCACATACAGACGTTTAACTCACAGAGGAATAAGATCCCTCGTCTCAAACTGAAGCACCGAAACACTGAAAACAGTTCAGATTCACCAAACACACTTCTGAATGATCTGAATGCAAAGAATTCTCTGTAATGTTGAGAAGAAAATTCTCTAAATCGTCCTCAGTTAACCTTCAGTTTCCCTGCAAAAACAGCTTCATATACAGCGAATGAGACGATGTGAATCAGCCTGAAAAAATGGTTTAGTTTGTCTGAATATTTCCTCGAATCTCACAGAAATTACAGAAACATTAGCGAGGACGTGAGTTCTGTGTCCTTCAGACCACAAACCTGATGTTTGAATCCAAGTGACAGCAGGTAGAAATGAAACTAACACAAGACTGAAAGTGCTGAAAAGATCCAAACCTGCTTTGGACTTAAATTTCTTTCATCAGCAGCACATTTTGGATTCCCTGAGCTGCAGCTGCATGTTCGTTTCCAAGTCTCAGATTACCCATAATCCTCCCATTTATACATCATGAGCTTCATGAGTCCATCCCTCCTGATGTTCCAATACTGTTTCTCACTCATTCTGATCATGTGATCGGTGTGTTAAACTTAAATCACGATAAATAACAGAACTTTCAATCTGTTTGAATGAACTTCAGGTTCGGCGGCTCAGAGTTTTGGGTTGAAGTCATCAGACTGAAGGAGCAGAAACTTAAGTTCCCTCGGTGCTGACGGTGTTAACAGTGTGACACTCGAACGCAACGCTTCAGAAAAACACGAGCCGAGACAGAAGAAACTCTTGTGACTTTTGTTTCCACTTCCTGCAGAGCCGAGCTCAGAGGACGAAGACGAGGCTGATGAAGATTTGACCAGCGAGTACACTGAGAGCGTCGACGAGGACGAGTCCAAGCTGAAGGTCCCATCTGTGGCCAACGCCAAGGTATAAACATGTTTGATTTTAATCTGATTAAAACCCCATGAAGCTCTGAGTTCAAACACTGATGCTCGATTCCTCTCGACTCCTCTTCAACAGCTTATTTTTCTCAAGACTGAAAAAATACTTTAATTACTTTAAAGCTATTTTAATTTCAGAGGAACGGAGACCATAACTTCCTGCCTCGATGTAACATTTCAGACTAAACACGGGAATAAAAAGTGACTCATAATTCTGATTGTATTTGTTTGTTTGTATGAAAAGTTTCGCCTCAGACGCTTGTGACGGTCACTAATATTCAGAAGTTGCTGTGTGTGTCTGATCAGGTGTGTGGAGCTTCAGGAAAGTCCCAGGATGTGTTGTTTGAAGGCCAGGGGCTGATGGAGGTCAAACAGCTGGTGGAGCAGAAGCGGGCGGTGGAGAGAGAGCTGGGGGAGCTGAAGGCTCAGCTGGAGAAGACCGGCTTCTCCTCCCTCTCACAGATGAGGTAGGATCACTGTTTTCAGAAGGAGACCGGTGTTTGTGGCCACTAGGGGGCGTCGTGTTGCTTTAACCACCCCTCTCTGTCTGCTCTGAAGGAAAGCTCTGTTCAGCCTGCAAGCAGAGAACAGAGACTTGAAGCATCAGCTGTCTGAAGGGCTGCAGAGTGAGGAGCAGAAGGTGCTGGAAGGTGAAGAGGAGGAGCAGGTGGAGGAGCAGGAGGAGGAGGAGGAGGAGGAGTTGGATGTGACCATAGAAGGTGTGGAGGAGGACGAAGAGGAGGAAAGCTCTGAGCTGTGGGACGCCTGGGACAGCGAGCTTCCTCTGCCACAAACCAACATCCAGCAGAGGAAGAAGACTGAATCGCTTCACCTGCACGGCGACTCGTCACAGGTGAGCCGACAGGTGAGACGACAGGTCCCGCCCCCGCAGTCTGAAAACAACCTGAGAGATGTTTCCTTCATCTCTTCTCCTGTTTGCTTGTCTTCCAGGTCGGCGTGGACGGCGAGCGGTCAGCAGGTCAGCAGCAGGCCGCCGCGTCCTCCGTGATGAGCGAGAAGACGGTTCACCTGCAGCAGGAGAGCAAGGAGCTGCGAGAGAGGCTGATGGTGTCCGAGGCCACGGTTCAGGCTCAGGCCGAGCAGCTCAAAGACTACAGGGAGCTTCTCAGTGAGTCCACACACCGGTGATCTGAAGGTCATGAGGAGATGAGATGGATTGTTGTGATTTCAGCTTCTTCTTCTTCTTCTGTGTCTCTGCAGCGGAGACAGCAGTGCAGCAGGACAGCAAGCAGATCCAGGTGGACCTGCAGGACCTCGGCTATGAGACCTGCGGCCGCAGCGAGAACGAGGCTGAGAGGGAAGATACGAGCAGCCCGGGTACGTCCGACTGTCACAGACCACAGATCTGCTCAAACAAAACCAACTATTGTTCATTTAAACATAAAATGTCAGTAAGTTTCCTGGAGACGGCGACTTCTCCTCATCTGTAGTTGTAGTAGCACCATAAGGACACTAGAGGGAAGCAGAGCACAGTCATAAAAAAAGCACATCACGTATTTAGATGTAAATATCAAGATAATTCTCTGTTTTATAAATTGTATAATTTTTTATTAACAGCAGTTGAAAAACTCAAACATGTATTTTCATTTTAATAAAAGAACATCAGACATTTTGGTGGAAAAACAAAAAATTAGACGCAACTTTCACATGTCAACAGCATCAGAAAGTGCAACCTTTAAAATGGCTTTCAGGTCATTTTAAAAGTCAGTAGACTGAACTTCCTGCACACAGACAGACAGACAGACAGACAGACAGACAGCAGGATTCACTGCAGATCTGCAGATCAGACGGCTGCAGGTTCGGTTTGTTGGTCCTGACAGGCGGAGTTTGATAAAAAAGTGATGAAAGTGATGAAAAGATGTCGACTGAGAGTGATGAACATCTGTCCTGTTTGCCTCCTCACAGAGTTCGATGACCTGGAGATGTGCACGTCTCTGGACTGTGGTTCCCAGTGGTGGCCCGCCAGCAGCAGCAGCACCTCCACCTTCACTAAAACCACCACCACCCAGAGCTCCGCCTACTCAGACGAGTCGTCTCTGCAGCGCCTGGTCGAGGACCTTCGCTCCCAGCTGTCCCGCTCTCAGGCGGTGATCCGCGGGCTCCAGAGCCGGCTTCGCTCCCTCTCCACCTCCAGCGACTACGGACCCTCCACCCCACGCAAAGTCAACTGGTCCTTCCAGGCCTCGCCGTCCCAGAGCGGGGCGGAGGACGACGAGGGCTGGCAGTCGTCTGACGGAGGTCCTCTGGCTTCGCCTCGGCATCCTCACCCAGACAAGAGCCTGCAGGAGCTGGTGTCCCGCGTGGACGCGCTGGAGGACCAGCTGAGGAAAGGAGGCAAAAGGTCCGCGAGCGAGGAGGGGAAGTCCGCCACCTGGCCGGGGTGAGCGACAGGAAGTGACACCAAAACAACACGCTAACCCGAAAATGTTTCTGCAGCGTATTCAGAGAAAACCAGGAGATTTCCCACTGATGAAATATTCTTATAACTTGCAGAAATAAGAAATAATGTTTTATGTGTTTTAATTAGAGGTCAGTTTCTCTTATAAGACATAAGATTGAATCCATTTGAGTTTTTAAACTGACAAGAATTTGTCATTTATGAGCTAAAACATGCAAAAACACTCCCAGTTTAGATCATGTAAAATCATCAGTCTGAAACCACTGAGACGGCTCAGAGTTCCTTTAATCCCTGCAGGCATTGAACGCCTCATCAGTCTCCATCAGTCCCTGTTAATCAAGTGTGAGCACAGATGTTTTTGTGTAACGTCAGCTGACCGGACAGTCGGACGGATTAACCGACACGAGGCTCGGACACAAAGTCCTGTTCGCCATGTGTGAGCGAGCTGCAGCCGCTCTGAAGCCTGAGAGGCCAATGGAGACTTTGACCCAGTTACAAAAACTGATGTTTGGTTTGAATGTTTTCATTGTTGAGGAAACATCTTGGACACGTGAACACGTTTTTAACCTGGAGTTAACCTGAGCTCAGAGCTGTGCGACCTGCACTGCGTTTCCAGCCCAAAGTCAAACATCTGTCAGGACAGCTGACATTTCCAGCTTCAGAATAAGAATTTAATTTACTCTAGTCTTTGTTTTTTCCTTTTCCACTGAGAAAAGTAGCTGATTTCAGCAAACTGAGACCCAAATAAATGAACCGAATCGAAAAATCAAAGTCATAAAGTTCTGTTCACAGCTCTGACTTGTCTCACTCACGTCTGTTTCTGTCTCTCTGCAGTAAATTCGACTCCCTGATCAAAGCTCAGGCCAGAGAGCTGTCTCACCTCCGCCAGCGGCTGAGGGAGGGTCGCGGCGTTTGCAACATCCTCACCCAGCACCTTGGCGACACCACCAAGGCCTTCGAGGAGCTGCTGAGGGCCAACGACATCGACTACTACATGGGCCAGAGCTTCAGGGACCAGCTGGCTCAGAGCAGCGCTTTGGCTCAGCGAGTCAGCGCCAAGATCAGCGGACGTGAGTCTTTACCGACTTCGTTTGCAGCCGCGATACGGAGGCTCCGGAGGGACAAACGTTGAGGAGTCAAAAAATCATTCAGAACATCGATGAGTTCATCACATCAGTGCTCTTTGTTCCTTTTCCTACAGGAGATCATCCAGAAGATCCAGACGAGAAGACGGAGCTGCTCGCCATCCGGTCAGTGATGGTATCTGTGTGTATACGTGTGTGTGTGTGTGTGTGTGTGTGTGTGTGTGTGTGTGTGTGTGTGTGTGTGACGGCAGGTTCAGTGTCGGTCGATGGAAAGAATCAGTGTGTGCAGTCGAGCTGATGTTTGCTCCTCGGGGGCAGAAAATCAGACGCTCACTCGATGATGAGCGATAACATCACATGATCATTAACGATGGATTTAAATGGTTAATTAGTGAAGGAGAGAGAGGCGGCTGGATTATAATCTGAACACCAGAGGAGCTGAGATTACATTCTGTTTCAGTTAAACAAGCCAACATCGGCCCTGACGCTGCACAAAGTGTACAAACTTATATAATATATCAACAATATGGACATGTTTGTCGCTCTTCTTCGCCACATGCCTCTTCTTCTTCTTCTTCTTCTTCTTCTTCTTCTTCTTCTTCACTCGTCCTCCTTCCTGTCAGCTCTCGTTTCCTGCCGCCGGCTGCAGCTGCTCGTTAGGCCCTTCAGCAGCTCGTTAAGTCAGAGGAGCTGCTCTGACATCACTGCGTTACAAAACCCCAGAGTCCTCTGATGTCACGGCGCTGCAGGGCAGAGCCATGACGGGGCAACCCTCCACCCTCCACCCTCCACCATCACCACCACCCACTCAACCGAAACACACATCTCATTAGTTTCTGCTGGGGAGTCGTGACCAGCGGGATGCAGCTGATGTCCCAGCGAGGACCTTAACTGTCCGGTCGATTGGTCAGCTAATTAGGCAGAGGATGAAAAAAAAGAGAGAGAGAGAAAGAGGGATGATGATGATGATGAAGGGACAGAAGAAGAGAGAAAGCAAAGAGGAGTGAGATCAGGACAAACGGTTACACAAGAAGCTCTGCTGCAGATTTCATGTTACACACAGAAGGAACGGCATGTTTTTCTGTTGATTTACCGCTAAAACAAAACGGCGGCTTCAGAAATAACGTCATGTGGTGGTTAAAACTCCGGGAATGTAAACTAATATTTCAGACTTTTGATGAATCAAACTGTGTGTGAACTGAAAGGTGTCGCTTACGGTAACAAACACGTCACTTTCTCACCGACTGTGCGTTTAAACGGAGCCTTTTAGCTTCTTTCAGATTTAAATTCAGCCTCTTTAAGCTGCTTTTTATTCCACTTTCGTCACCACATCTCTGCTGCTTCACATGCTGGAGGAATAAGTAGTTTTAGTGTTAATAAGAAGCTTTCTTTGTAGTCCTTTTAGACTTTAATGCAGGGAGGGCTGATTTGAGGCCCAGAAACAGAAAAAAAGGCACATTTTGCAGGTTCAGGTGTCACCAGGCAGTCGGGATGTTAACGGTCTTGTAGAGTCTCTGTGTTTTCATCAAACTCGCTCAGACAAACTGACTTAACTCGACCTGCTGAGCAGCAAAAAGCAGAAACACACAGTTACAGACTGAAGATGGTTGAACATCAGCAGCTCTGTTTCTGCTGGATTCCTAAAGAGACAAAACTAATGTGAAAATGTTTGTGAGATTCATCCACAAACTTTGACTTTAAAGAATCTTAGCATGAGCAGATTTTACTGCAGGTTATTCCTCTGTAAAGTTCTTCATAAAAAAGCCCTGTAGTTTGTCGAGTATAAACCCTGTTTTATTCTGTCAGGCAGCATGTGGTTTCCTCTTCTGGATGAGTGACGAATGTCCTCGATGTTCACTCACTTATCACACAATTCTGTGTCATAACACAGCTGTTTGAGTTTCATTCCTGAGAGACATGAAAACACTGAAATGACTGAAAGAAAGAAAGAAAACAGGATTTACAGACTCGCTGTTACTGTACGAAGACATGAGCTCAAACAAGCTACAACACGCAGAAAACAGCAGAATGTCCCTTTAATTAAAAACAGGACGAGTGAAGATAGAGACAGACAGGAGCTGGGTCAAACCCCAGAGAGAGAGACAGGGAGAGAGACAGAGAGAGAGAGACAGACAGACAGAGAGACAGACAGGCCTGCAGTAATCTAACATCATGTTGTTGCAGCAGATGGTCGACCAGATGTGAAGGAGAATTATCGAGCTTGTTTTCTGCGACAGCCATCTCATTTAGACTGTCCCTCTGAATGTGAGTGTGTGTGTGAGCATGTGTGTGTGTGTGTGTGAGTGTGAGTGTGTGTGCATTAACTTACTTCACACTGAGGCTGTGCGACATACGGTGTTTGAACATGCAGATGTACAAACGATCGAATGACGATAATGAAAAGACGTTCTGATGCAGAAAAATAACAACACGACTTTTAAAGATTTATGTTGTTATTTGTAAGAAACAAGTCACATTTTTTACACTATTATAAGAAATCATTTTTGAAAAATATTCACAGGCGACACAGAACATATTTACCGTCTAATATTTGCTAAATTATAATCTAATAATCCCTGTTCAGCATTCTGAACATAATGTAAAGAAACAAGGCTGTGAAACGATGAACGTATGATTTCACACTGCAGACTCACTCACTCACTCACTCACTCACTGAGGGAAAGAGAGAAGCTGTGAGTGAATCATTCATGTCTTAAAGTGTGTCAGTAGTCTGTTTTACACATGGGTAAGTTAGTTTCACAGACGAATAAACTCCTTAAACCTCACTGACTCACCGGAGAGTCTCGTTAAAAACTTAAACTGAGGAGCCAAATGACGTTTAACCCTCAGACTCCAGATTTAACCCTTTTGAAAAAGTTTCCAAAGATTTGAAAGAAGTGTGTCTGATGTTATGTGTGTTTTTATTAAAAGAATTAAAAGAAATAGTTGCCTTTAGTTAGATATTTAACACAGATTAGACGATAACAAACAACATGTGCTGCATTATAAAGGACTTTTAAACTTAAAAATAAACCTGAGAGTCTCAGTGCAGGTTCATCAGCACCTGCAGATGATCAATGACAAGTATTTTTCTTATCTGTGGTGCAATAAACGCACATAATGTGAATAAATGTGTGTGTGTGTGCGTGTGTGAGTGTGATGCACTGATGGCGTAATGCTGCTGAGGCTTTTGCTGGCTGCGTCGGACTCAGCGTGTTGACATTGCCTCTAATCAGGTTAAGTTATTAAGACCTCCAAAGAGGAGGGAAATAGGTCAGGAACAGCTAAACGCAGAGAGAGAGAGAGAGAGAGAGAGAGAGAGAGAGAGAGTGAGAGCGAGGGGGAGGGACGGAGTGAGAGAGCGAAGAGGACGGAGAGAGAAAACGTGATGAGAAGCAGCAGAGAGACGAAGCTCGACTGAAAGAGCGTCGCTTTGCTTTCCGATCGGATCTGAGAGCTTCTTTCATCACAAACCTGGATGTTTTTTATTAGGATGCAGATCTGCGTCAGCTGGATTCCTCCGAGCTGAAAGTTTTCCTCTTGTGAAGCTTTTTTCTGAGAGAGTATCTGCGGGAAGTTTACGTGTTATGTGAGGGGGGAGGACGTGAAACGAGCAGAAGAAAAAGGGGGGAGTGCAGCTTTGTGGACGATCCTTCATTCAGCTTCTGTTCCTCGCTGTCTCTGATGGGCAGTGCAGCGTGAACACACGGGCCCTCGGGATCCGGACGTCCGTTTGTTCGCTCCTCTCCTCCCCTCTTCGTGCTGCTCTTTCGTCAGTGCATCCCCCCCCCGGGGAAGATGCTGCTGCTGCGTTCGCTGGTGTGAAAGGTTGTTTGCAGGATGGTAATAACAAGCTTCCCTGCGAGGGCATCATTCAAGACTTCTATTCAGAAAACGCTCATTTTGGGACGAGAGCAAGCAAGCAACTAATCAGAATCAGACTTTTTGTGAGTTAGCATTTTAAGTCCTTTCATGCTTCGCCTCATCTGTGCTGGTGGGATAAAACCTCATCACTGTGCTGTTATTTGAGCTGCAGGTTTCTTGCTCTGTGGTGGCAGCTGTTCTTCTTCTTCTCGTCATCGAACCATCTGAATCTGGAACATTTGGACGTGATCTCTCAGAGAAAAATGCACAAATCCTTCAAATCTGCTGTGTGAAACGACTTTTTTTCTGTTCGCACCCTCCAGAAGCTTGTCTTTGTTTCATCCAAATCTCATTTGGGAGCTATTTGGGTTACCACCTGTAGTCCTGAACCACACACTCACGGGATTTTGTTTGCAGTTGTGTGTGCGTGTGTGTGTGTCAAGGGAGCACACACACACACAAAATCTCCCTGGGAAGCCCGAATCTAATCTGAGGATTTGCTCTGCTTTTCACCTGGTCGCCCACACGCTCAGTCATCCCTCCATCCTTTTATCCCCTGCTCACGCTCCGCCTGTCAACTGTACCTGCCACCTCGCACACACACACACACACACACACACACACACACAGAGTGTGGGGTCAGGACCTCAGCCGCTAAGCTAATGAGCCACACTCGGTTGCCTCTGGGAGGAAAAACTGCAGCAGAGAAAGACCCAGGGGTCTGAGAGAGAGGAGAGGAGGCGGGGGAGGGATGGTCGGCCTGTAGCCCGAGCAGAGAGCCGCCGGCTGGGTGAGCAGAGGGGGGCTTAGGGGCGGTGATGGCTCCGCTGTGGAAGGCCATGCTGTCGAAAAGCAGCCCCCTGTACAGAGACTCTCTGTTCTCCTTCACCCTGTGGGAGTGGAAGGCTCAGGAGAGAGAGCTGCTGCTGCTGAAGAAGCTCACCGACAGGGAGAGGAGAGCTCTGCTCGCTCAGCTCGAAAAGTAAGACGGACGCAGGAAAACCGACAACAGAGCCGGAGCAAAGCTGTGGTTAGCCTAGCTTAGCATAAAGACTGGAAACGAGGGGAAACAGCTAGCCTGACTGTCAGAGTAAACAAACCAGCTGACCAACACATGTCAAGCTGCAAGGCACATTTCTTCTATCCTGAGTTTTAAAGCCTCTCAGACACGTAAATGTTGAAAAATACAATCAGTTTGAACAGTTTAACCATTTTAACCTACATTTACCCAAAGTTACCATACATTTAGGTTTGGTCTCTGTGCAAATATTCTGATATCAAACCTGGCAACCTCACTGTGATGAGAAAACTTGAGGAAGATGCTCACATTTACTGCATTTTACTGCACAAGCTAAAGCTAAACTCACTTCTGTTAAAGGCTGAAGGGAAGAATTAGCCTTAAATACAACACAGCAAATTAAATGTTTATGATTGCACAGTAGAACAGGATTTGATTTGCAAGAGTTTGACAAAAAGGTGCTTTAAAATGATTTAATTCAGCTGCAAACTGAAGCTAAGCTAGGCTAATAACACCACCTGACTCCAGCTATGAGCTCAACACTACACCAGGAAATTAATATTGACTTTCTCATTTTACTTTCAAACAAAAAACAAGATTTTTTAAAATTAAAATTTGTATTTTAGATCATTTTGAGTCACATCAGAGAAAAAAACAAAGTTTAAAGGATGTAGATTTGCTCATTTGTAGCTGTGACGTGAACTGAAACTGACTTTGACGCTGATGTTTCATGTGAATGTGGTTCCATAAGTTTGTGTTATCACATGCAAGCGTCGTGTGTGAGTGTGTGTGTGTGTGAGTGTGTGTGTGTGTGTGTGTTTATTGGCCTGTCATTGATCGAGCTGAATGACCTTCACCTCAGCAGCTGTGTACAAACACATCACTAGTAATTAAATCAGCTGTGGGGGACAAACTGCACACGAAACTTGTGTCATTATCTGCGTGTGTGTGTGTGTGTGTTGTTCGTCTCGTTCGTCCTCCACCTTCCTCTGCAAATGCGTCCTCCGCTTTTTTATCAGCCGGGCATTTGGTATTTGTCAGCGTACGTATGTTACTGGCGTCATATGTGAGTACATCTGATGTGATGTGATGCAGTGTGTGTATAAGTCACTAAGAGGCTTCCCTGCAGCGACGCAATGCAGTCAGCAAAGCCTCGATCAGCAGGCAGGTGACTCACACACCTGCTGCATCACTGCTCATTAATGCGCCTTATCCTTTAAGTCACAGCGCGGCCAATGTGTCTGTTCGCAGAGTCTCTCAGTGCAGCAAAGGTTCATTATTTAAAAGTTATTTTATAGATTTAAGTGAATTTATACCTGTAACAGATTACTATTATTATATTTTACAGTAAACTTTTTTGTTTTGCCTCAATAAAGTAAAGCTGTCAAAACTTATTCAAATATGTGCAAAAGCTGAGCTTACTCTGTGTGTGTGTGTGTGTGTGTGTGTGTGTGTGTGTGTGTGTGTGTGTGTGTGCGTGTGTGTGTTCAGGCTCAGTAAGGAGCTGCAGCAGAAGGATAAGGTCATCGAGTCTCTCCGTGCCAAACTAAACCAGCAACCGCACCACCATCATCATCATCATCCTCACCGCTCCGACACGCCCTGCAGCAGCCACGCCCTCTCTGACACCACCGACCAA
This sequence comes from Acanthurus lineatus, assembly GCA_029814665.1. Taxonomy (NCBI): domain Eukaryota; kingdom Metazoa; phylum Chordata; class Actinopteri; order Acanthuriformes; family Acanthuridae; genus Acanthurus; species Acanthurus lineatus. Next base: position 26,823,219 of record JAPZDV010000021.1, on the reverse strand, counting down.
TCAGATCGCATCTCCTACGTTTCCGATGACCACGGTTCCACCAATGAGGACCTGGAGCTTTGCTCTGATGATGTGGACGCCGCCAGCGAACTCGGTCAGAAGGAAACACGGACTTCGGCCAGACTCAGCACAGGTGAGAAGACGTCATCGGCTTCAGATGTTCACCTGGAACAAAACCTGAGCTCTGTGCGTCAGACTGTGACACACACAGACACACGCACACACACACACACACACACACACACACACACACACACACACACACACATCAGTCGTTTCCATCCCTCATGTGCTTCGGTGACAGCAGACTCTTCTCGTTTCCAGACGCCCACTCTCACAGCGGCTCCCTGTCGAGCCACCCGTCTGTCCCTCCATCCATCACATCCTCCCACAGAGCCCAGTCCTGGCTCAGCTGTCCCAGCATGCAATGCCCCGGCTCGCCACACAGACCCGCAGACATGCAGAGTCAGACAGGTAGGAGTTTGTTTGACTCGGGATGCAGAAACAAGTCCGACTCTCCTGTTAGTGATTCAGTTTTCTGTCTGTGAGCTGCTGCTTTCGTTCGTTTCATTTCTTTTCATCCTTCGCTTCGGATTCTTCTTCTCCTCTCAGAACCTTCCTTTGGCTTCACCTCTACCCCCCTCCACCCTCCCCCCTCCACCTCCACCCAGCGGGCACCTTTGCCCCTCCACCCTCATCCCACTGCTCTGCGATCCCGTTACCAAGGCAGCGGGGGGGGTTTCTCCCTGGCCGAGGTGCATCAGGAGCTGCAGATGCTGCAAAGGCAGCTGGGAGACGGCGACAGTGCGTCCAGTTGAAATGTGTTTGCATGAGTTTGTGCCAAGAAACTCACAATAAGCTAAATGTGTGTGTGTGTTTGAGGCTGAAGTTTAGCACGCTTTGCAAGATTACAGGAAAACACCGAGGTGAAAATAACGCTTCAAATCACGACTTGCACACCTTTGAGTTTTGCTCTCGTGTTCTCAAGAACAGCCTGCACAGTTTGAGCTGCTCAGAAATGCTTCAGTGTGAGTTTTGTTTAGATGCTTCAGCAGCTTTCGGCCATGTCTGATAATATTTAAACCTAGCCAGACTCAAATGTGAAGTCTGTGTGTGAAACCACCACTGGAGGGCGCCAGAGTTTGTGATTTAAATCTGATATTATGATCTCAACGGAAACAGAGCAACAACTGAGTCGCTGGTTGAGATTTAAACCTTTATGTGAAACCAGCTGCTCAGTAAAAGTGTGTTTTTACTTCTGTAAAGGATTATTTGTGTGTCATCAGTGTGAGGATGTTAATGTAGCTGCTTACAGACACGCAGGAGGGTAAAAGAAGTGAGTGTCGGCCATCTTAAACAACCTCTCCGACGGCCTTCACTCCTTCTTTTTCTTCGCCCTTCGCTCTCTAACACTTTTTCTCTCATAAAATAACGGCTCCTCGTGATGAACCCGGAGCGCCGAGCTTGAGAAGGATTTGCTGTGATCTTTAAACACTAATGAAGGATGGAGCTTTGAGAAACTCCCAACCAGACTGATTTCCTTTGGTTGTTTAATCCGTTTCCTGCGTCAGAAGAAATCCCTTCATCTCTCTTTCAGTCTGTCTCTCCATCCTTTGTGTCCCACTAACACTTTTTAAATAGCATCCCTCTCTCCTCTTCAGATGTTTTCTCCTTTATGAACTGATGCTTGTTTTTCATTTCCTCTCTTATTTAATGTTGCGTTTCTTCTTCAGGGTTTTCCACGCCGCAGTCCAAACCTCTGCAGGGTTTCCCGTTCGCCCACCAGCAGCACGACTCCTCCGCCTTCATGCCTCTCTCCTGCCCCACGTACCCGCTCTCTCCGTTCAGCAGCGCCGCCAGCAACGGCCTGGACGCCGGCTCAGCAATGAAGACTGGGGCTAGTCTGCTGGAGAGCAGTGCATTGTGGGATGTGGCCTACGGTGCCCGACCCGTGAGACTTGGAGCTGACTTGTCCTCGGGATCCTCAGGGTACCAGTCAGGTACCAGTCACACAGGTAAACACACACACACTGAACATTTTTCACCTGTTGTAGCACAAAGTTTTACATCTGTGGAGTTTAAAAGAAAATTTTTGAGCTTTTTCTGTTATTTTTTTACAATCCCTAATTTTTAAGCACTTCACTAAACTTTTAGCTAATTTACAATTTATGTTTCATTAAAAAGAAACAGTCGTGATTTTGACAAGAACAGCAAAAAGCCCATTTAAAGTGACTGATAAAAGTGAA
>JAPZDV010000021.1:26805174-26818491 GCA_029814665.1 Acanthurus lineatus | reverse complement strand
ATCAGGTGAGAGAAGCATGAACCAAAAAACACAGCAGATCAGGTGAACCAGCTGGTTTGGTAAAGAGTGTGTTTAAAATCCAACAGAGTCTTGAAAAACGTTCAGTCTTTCTGCTGCTTTCAGCACTTTTTATATGACTTGCATTAAGAATATCAGAGACATGAAAGAGAGTTGAACTTCTCAGTAACACCTTGTGTTTGGTGTCTCAGTCTTCAGGCTCAGGTTCGGTCAGGAAGCTGCTGTCTGACACGAAAACCCTGCGACAGATCCTGGAGGAGGCCGGCGCTCTGCTGCAGATGTTCTGGAGAGCAGCTCTGCCAAACTCTGAGGAAACCAAACAGGTCAGAACCAGAAAAATCAGAAAACTTGAAAGGATTGAGAGCCTGAGACGTAGCTGTGAATCGTGAACTTATAGTAAATGTGTCCACAACCAGACACTAGCATGCTAACATTCTATAAAAATTTCCCTTTTTATACTAATAAGAATGGTAATGAAATGTTTACAGTCAAAACAGTTGCTGTAAAAGCGAAGTCTAACTTCTCACCTTTCCAGCGATATAATGTTTTCATTATTTCCTTTCGCCCTGTGCTCATCAGAGTTGTTTAAAAAGTGCTAACGCCGCTGTTTTGGCTATTTGCTACTATAGTCCATAACCGGACAAAACTTCCGTCCTTCAAAATAAAATACTGTGTACTCATAAGAATGCAGTGTTTTAGCAGTAAAGTGAAAAAAATCAGAGAAACCTCCGGTAGTATGATCGCCGCCCGAACGCGATTTAAGTGTTCTTACTGCTTTCTCTTATAACGATCACTTTAATGTTGTAATTAGACATTTAAATGTTTATGTAAACACATGAAATTTGACCTGTAGATTACCAAACATGTATAAAATACATCAACTGACGTTTAACCTGCGTTTGCCCACCGGTTTTGACAGGAAAATACAATTAGTCCGATTATGGACCATAGTAGCATGCTAGTGTCCGGCTGTGGACACATATATGATAGATTTGACTTTTATTTACGATCAAAAGCTGGATATCCTCCTAAACTGGTGCAAAGAAGATCATTTTCCTGCAGCACTAACCAGCACGGTGTGTTTGTAGGATCAGGCTCTGAGGGAGGAGGTGGTTTCTCTCCGTCTGAGGCTCTCGGAGCAGGAGCAGGCTCTAAAGGACGCCATGGAGAGGCTGAAGAGCTCCAACCGCACCAAAGATAGCATGGAGCACTTTATCGTGAGCCAACGTGAGTCACCGGCGCTGCTGCTCTCTGTGACAGATTATATAAAACCACGTGTTTCTGTTTGATTGAAAAATGAAATTTAAAATTCCCTTCCTCTCGCTTGTCTGTCGCCCTGTGACCTCCCGTCAGATCTCTAACAGTCGACTCACTGATGTTCTGTGCGTTTGTTTGCAGTGTCGAGAACACAGGACGTCCTGAGGAAAGCCAAGACGAACTTACAGGTGAGAATAACTCAGGTGTTGGATGAGATGATGATGGTGCAAACTCGATCTCAGACAGTCAGAAGCTGATCAGTGTGAGTTTCCTTCTCCTCTCTCCTCTGACTCCCGCTGAGTCTCCTCAGGAGAACCAGCTCAGGATTTCTGCCTTTCGTCGAGCCTCTCTCTCCATCCCTTCTCCTCCCTCCTCCTCCTCCTCCTTTTCCTCCTGCTCCTCCCATCCCCGGCCTGGTGAAGGTATCGTCCTCAGGCTTTGCTGTGATTGGTTCAGCGCATGCAGCTGATTAACTCATTTAACTTTGACGTCACAGGTGTTAACATCAACCGAGCCGCCAGAAAAAAGTTGTATGTTTTTGCAAACTCTGATTATGTTGAGTCTTTATGTTTCTGCGTGCTGAAACATTATATTTCTTAAAGTTTCAGTTTTCAGTGTTGGATTGAGCTTGTGGTTAAAGTCTCATCAGGTTCAGGAAATGATCATGCTTTTGTTTTTGTGTTTTCAAGTTGCTTAAAAATACTAACTCGTGTGCATATTAAATGTCAGTTCCCTCAAATTAATAATTTGCACAAATAACCACGATTATAAAATTTACTCTGGATAACTTGTGCATCAAATTACTTCATTTCCAGTCTCCCCCAGCTCTCTTTGTTTAGTTTTTGCTCTTTTCTTCTAAACATCTGTACCCGGGACGAGCTACAGAACCTTCAAAATAAAATATTATACACTAGATACAAAATGAAGCTTCTTGCACTTTTGACAGAAGAATAATCGGTAAAACATGATTTGTTCAGATTGTTTAAAGTTAGTGAAAATGTATCTGTGACGAGGACACAAGGACGAGGAATTAAGCTCATAATTAATGCTCAATTCGAGGATTACTTTGAGGGAATTTACCGAGTTTCAGGAGAACTAAGTGCTGATTTGAGGGAACATTTATTTTCTTTCTAAACCACAAAGCGAAACTCTGAGCGTCTCTTCCTTTGTGTCTCAGATGAAAACTCAGGAGGCCTCCATGAGCTCGCCATCTCTCCTGGTCGAGGTGTCGTGAGGCCTCGGACCTCCATCACTTCCTCCTCCTCCTCCTCTGTTATCCTGGGACCGTCGCACCACCAGCGCCCCCTGCAGTCAGCCTTCCTGTAGTGCACCAGGTCCAAGGTCTCCATAGAAAATGCTGGAAGTCCTGTCTTTGTTATCGGCTGGAGAAACATTTCAGTAAAGTTGTGTCTGTCTGAGAGCTGCTGAATGCTGGCTGAAGAGTTTATGAACGTGGATGATTGTAATTGTTTTAATGTTGGTATAATGTGTGAAGGTGCTGTGAGGACTTTTGTTGAGGACATGAACTGAAGTGTTTTCTCTCATTTACATGAAACCAGTCGGAGTTTGACTGAAGTTAGCTAATGATTCATAACCTCCAATGAAGGCTGTTTCTGCAAAGAAAGTCCAGAAAATAAGAAAAAAGGATTAAAAAACAATCTTTGGAGTTTCAGAGTCAGTTCAGTCCAGGTATGATAAGTCAAACCTGGTCTTATTTGGTCTACAGATATGAACAAACAGATCTGAGTTTGAAATGTTTGATCATAAGAGCCACATAAGAGGAAACGTTCACCCTGAGCTCGTTATTCATCCGATCAGAAGCCGACTTGACATTCATACTTCAGCAGGGATTCAAGAACAAAAAACCCACTTGATACCAGCAGGAAAGGGGCTTTGAAAAAAGCCAAAACCAAACGTTAAAGTGCTTCCTCTCAGCCTCTGTTGAGGCTCGTGTTCGTAGTTAGTGTGTAGAATAGCTGCATGTGGTTTGAGCAAACTCTCGGAAACAAAGCCATACTCTCTGACAGTGTAGTAAGGAACTGTATGTTTTTTGTTTTAGCGCTAATTGTACAAAAATATTTGTCATAAAAAGAGGCCAACTACTGATAAAAACACTAGAACTAGAGCTACCAATAGGCAGTTTGGTCAAATAGCTGGTAGGTTGCGTTCTTGTACATTTACTGTCAAATAAAACACTAATTTAGGATTTTTTTTTTGTTGTTCGTTGTTCTCAGACTTCACAGTTTTATTGTTAATATGGAGTCAGTTCTCTTCAGAAAAAAACAAACAAAAAAAAAGGGTCCAACCCAGTTCTTCCTGCTGAAACTTTATGCCTCCTGGTGGCGCTGTGATCACGTGCAGCATTTTAGCAAACCAGTGTTAATAAAAATAAAAAACAAGCACGTTGCAAACTGCTCTCGTTAAGCTGCTAAGCAGTTTGTGTGATGCCTTCAGTAAAAAATCTGATAATCTGTTCACGGTCCAAGAGAGATGACATTTCATTTTTGTACCCGAGAAAAAATGGACCACGTTTTGATTTTTTTTTTTTTAAATATATATCCTTTTTGTAGTTTTTTCTTTTTTTGTTAAATTTGTGATCTTTTTTTTTAGGTTTGAATGACCCTCTAAATGACAATCACTTTTAAAAAAAGAAAATCAATCACCAAGAGATGAACATGTGGATGTGAAGATAATTTCTTCTGCAGGATTTTTTGATGCTCACTGTGCGAATGAACTTTACTGAAAATGGGTATTTTACACTGGCCTCTCCACGTTTTAAATCTGTTTTTAGTGTTTCTTGTTTTCTCTGTAAAGTCTGTTAGCTGTTTCTTTCTTTCCGTGCATGAACAGTGGCTTCACTGCCCTCTAATACTTTTACTGAAATATGCAATTTTTTGGGTTACTGTGCAATATTAGCCTTTGTGGTTGCTTTTTGTTGACGTGTCAGGCTTGGGTATTTAAGTGCCATGTCATCTGTTTTATCTTTTAAGCTCAAATAATTTAAAGGAAATTGACTTTAGGATGAATACATCCAGTTTTATGACAATCAGTTTGAAACAGGTTTAATGGCCAAATAGGAATCAGTTTTATTGACATTGAGGAAAAAATGCAAATAAAGGCCAAAAAAAAAAACGATGTAGAAACATATTTCTAGAGCAATAAGATCAACCAAAGTCAACAACTTGTATGTTGTCAAATCAGGTGTAAAATGATCAAGTTTCATTATTTTAATGTCATTTCTCGCAGGTCAAAGGTCAAACTTTGTGTCTTTTTTTTTTGGTGTCTGTTGGTTTTAGGAACCAGATCTCATGTATGTACATATAAAAGGGAGTGTGTACATCAATGCAAGTTTTTTTGTTGCTGTTTGACAAAGACGAGTTGTATTTTTATGCATGTTCTCTTTATTAAAAATTTTTTGGGGTAGAAAGAAAACAACCTTTCTAATAAAAGGGTACAAACTAACATCTGTCTTCCTTGTTTTTACTGGATCAACTACATTACAATTTTTTTTTGATCTGTTTCTCTGTAGTGAAGTAAAATAAACAGCAGCGCCAGTAACATGATGGCTTGAAAGCTGAATTATTTATAATAATGGTGTGATTACAAAATATATACACAGTAATCTTGTTACTGGGGGAACAAAGCAAGGCAAGACAACTCGTTTATTTATGTAGTAAACACCAGATCGGCGCTGTTGAGGCTGGTGTTTCACGTGCAAAGTCTGCTGAATAAAATCAGTAAAGTTAAAAATAATTTTATTGCTCCAACAGGAAAAAACACACACAAATATTTAAATTAAGTGCACATATGCAAAAAACATACAATGTATGGAGAGCATGGTGTGCTGTTCTCCAGCAGGTGGCAGCAGACTCCAACAAAAACACACATGCACACTGACACAGACACACACATACACACACTCAGACACACACACACACACTCACAACAAAGACACACTGGCAGATACTAAACGTGAAAGACATTGTTTTCAACCAAACGACCCCCTAAAATATTCTATTTCTTACAGATGTCTTGTGTGATGAGTCCGTGTGGAATTGGAGCAGGTGAAGTTGAAACTAGAGACAGGAAGAAGATCCGGTGCTTTTAAAAATAAAATAAAGTAAAACATATGTTCCATCGGTAATTGCAATGCTTGGACATCAAGACAAAATAAAATTTTATTACGTTGATGAACAAAAACGTTTTAATACAACATTTTGATAAAAAGAAAACTATTTTAATATGTATTTTATTATGTACTTTATACATGTAATATGTATCTTTATTTAATATTTTATACACCTTGACAAGTCAGATCTCCCACAAGACAGCCAACTATATAAAAATATTGTGTACACAGCAAGGAACAAATGCTTTTATTGTTATTATTTCTAAACGAATTTTTGGTTACTTTTTGCTTTTTGTTATTTTTTTCTGGCAGACATGACACCCGCACACAGCTTTTTAATAGCATATTTTTGCAACCTTTTTTTAATGCCAAACTTATTCCCAAACAAAATTCATCAATGATTTTCCCAAATCTTAACCATGGGAGTGACAAATAAACAGTGTTTATTTCGTTGATGAAGACTATGATGAAAAATATTTGTCAACGAACCTTTTTCACAGACGAAAACTAAATAAAAACTAAATAAAAAGTCAGATATGATTTATATTAGATCAGATATGTATATAGAGATATGTGTACAGATATTTATTATATCAGATATGATATTTAGTTGTGTTTTTGCATATCATTCAGGGAGAGCAGGCCCTTATGCTTAATATGTGAGATAATCTGTGAAAAAGCCGCAGTCATGTTTTTGACATTAAGAATAAAATAAAATACATGTTTTGCATTACGACCATTAAATCTATGTCTGTATTGCATATTAAAACCTTAATACCTTCCCATAACAGACTGATGGATGCTTCCAATGACTGGAAATTCTGTAGAAAAATGTTGTCGACTAAAATCTGCTAATATTTGGTCTAAAATATAGACTAAAACTAGGCTAAGACTAAAAGACTTAACCTCCTGAGACCCTGGATACCCATACGAGGACATTACATTTTTACTTTTTTGCACTATGTTCCTTAATTTTTTTAAACTTTTACCGATTGCCCCCATATGACCACATCAATTTTTTTTGCAAAAACTACTTTCTGCACAAAGACAAAGTTTAGTTATTATAATTATTAGGTTAAAACTAGGTCCTACTCATCCAAAATAGCTAGGAGAAATTAAAAATGTACACCAAACAAATGCTTGGGTCTCAGGAGGTTAAGACTAAACTAAGTCTAAAACTCTTATATTTAGTTGACTAAAACTAGACTAAGACTAAAAGATTTCAGATGACTATAATGTGACTAAAATTAAATGTTGTGTTATTCAAAAGACTGAGATTAAATCAGAATTTGCTGTCAAAATTAACGCTGCAAATAAATACATTTTATTTAAGGAAACGGTGCTTTTATTTTGACACGTTCCGGCCGGATGTTCCCGTGCCGTTGCCAGCTTGACGCCGCAGTGACCGTGTCGGAGCCAGGAAACAACCTGAGCCGCGCCGTGCAGTGCCGCCGCTGCAGCCCGACACACAGAGCCCGACCCCGGCGTCTTCACACAGAGCACGACCGCTCTCTGAGGATGGAAGTAAAGCTGAGGTGGAAACTCACCGTCGGATGATTTACCGGGACGTGTAAAAAACGCTCAAGATTTAGGCGGGAACAATCCGGAACCGTGAACGTGAACGTGACGGCGGACCTGCCATGGGTGTCACGGTGTTTCTGGGCAGGTAGACGTTAGCAGGTAACGCTAGCCCGGCTAATTCGCTCGGCTAGTCACGCAGCGGGGAGCTAGCTTAGGTAGCTAACAGCTGCCGACCTGCTGCTTACTGGTCCGGTCGGATGAACTGTTGCCTGAAACGGCACCGAGAAACGGCACCGGGATGGGTTATTTTCACCGTGAAGAGTTTAAAATGCACTCGTAAACGTTAAAAAACCGCCTTTTTTATTGACTTTAAGCAGGAACTAGCTGCTGCTGGTGCTGCAAGCTTGATTGACAGCTTGTCACAACGGGTTTTCCAGATGTGGTGTCAGCACGGAAAGTGTTGCTAGGGGGCTTTCGGGTTGAGCTAGCCAACCGCCGCAGGACCGGACCGGACCGGACCGGACCGGAGCACTGACCGGGAATGGCTGGCAGGAACAACCGCTGGACTCAACTCAGCAAAACTGCTTCAACCAGCGATGGATTTCATTTTGGCAGCGAGGTGTCAGTGAAGGCGACACCAGCAGGACTGACACGTTGCTAAGACAGCTAACCGAAGTTACCGAGGGGATTCAGCCCCAACCAAACCGGGTGGTGGGGGGGCAAACAAACCACAGAGAAGGGGTTGTTGTTTTTTTTACAGTTTAGTGGAAGATGAAGAGGACAGAAAACAAAAACAAGAGGAAACTCTGCAACATGGAGCAGCATCAGAGCGGGGAAGAGGAGAAGGATGCGGTGAGTAGTTCACTGCCTGGCTGTGATGTTGTGTTGTGTTGTGTTTGGATGATAAAAGAAAAAGCTGGAAATTGAGCACGTTGGTGTGTTTGATCCTCAGTCCGAGCAGAAATATCACAAAGTGTATATAAACAGTCTTTTTTTAAAGAAAAACTGAGCTGAAAATTACATAAAAGCTTATTTAATGATCTGAGTTTCAGCTTTGCTGGTTTTTTTTTTGCCTAATTACATATTTTGGTGCAATGCAGGCCTTTTCTAGCAAGGCTGGGGTTTTAGTTTTATATGTGATACTGAACAACAGGAGGATCACCATCGTACCTGCCATTAATAAGACATCCAGTCTGGTTTATGGTGATGAATAAAGGCTCTGAACTGTGTACTTTGTTTGCAAATTTTTTGCAACAGTTATTCAAACATTATACTGCGTTTATTCCCTTTATAGATAAGATTTTTAACTCCTGTTGTTTGTAAATGTGCATTAATGTGTCGTGTGTCTCCTCTGGGTTGCTAAGTCAGTGGTGCACTTGGGGGGAGGTCTGAATTGACAGCTGACAACAGGGAGGGAAGAGGATGCATTTAAAGTCACCTAGCAATTAGTAGAAGAAGAAGAGAAGCTGCATTGTATGACAATTATTTAAATGAGGATACGACAAAATTGACGTGTTAAACTTGGGGGGCATTGGTCTGTCTGTTAATGTGTTTAAACTGTGTGTGTGCTACAGTAGCTCTGTAGGAGATATAAAAAAATGTATTATGAGAAATTATCTCTAACGTAGCTGTAAGTGAATTATCATTAAAGAGGAAGCCGGTGGAACAAAGACGTGCTTTCAAAATGCAGCAACATGCAATTTAATAGATTTGCGATAACTGTCACAATGAAAGGAAGCCATCATTCAAATGTGCCACAAACAATAAAATTAACCATAACTTTTTTGCTGTTTGAATAAAGTCAGACTGCAGCAGGTTCGTAGTTTTTGGTGTTAAGGTGGATTTAAGACTTTTAAGTTCAGTTTAATTTGAAAAGTTAAAAGATTTGGAAGATCTTGTTCCCCTGGTGGACACATATGTTATGAGTTCTTTCAGGAAACTGTTAATTCAATTCTTGTATTCATTCATTTCTCTGTGGTTTGAAAATCAAGAGACTGCAGAGACTTGAAACTGGCTTGAGTTGGATCATCCGTCAGAGTGGACGTCATGTCTGCTTAACTCATTGTTGCTCTGTAACGCAAACCAGATCTTTCCAATTATTCGGTGATTTCAGCCTCTGCATGTTGGACTGAAAGGAGCTAAAACTCTTATCAGGAATCTCAAATATCACAACGATAACCATCATTAATAAACCAACATTATCTTCATTAGAAGCTCTTAATTTCTGTTTAATTGGAAAGATTTAGATTTATTAATCTTCGTTTGCTGCGGCCTGAAAAAACAAGAGCTGCTTCCAAAATATGAAGTCATCATCTCTGTAGCTTATGTTTTCACATGTCTGCATGAAGTCATGTTCCCCGGCCTCAGAGAGTTCGATATGACCGACTTTGTCGTGCAATATCACTGCGCCGCCCTGTCAGCTGAGATATTATGTGACTAACGAGGTAAAATATAGTCGGAATGACGAGATTTGTCTTCAGCTTTTATGTATGAATCTCTTCCAGCACCTAATCCTTTATTCATTTATTGTTATAAGATCAGCTGAACAGGGGAAAATATATTTTTTTTACTTTTTCTGCTTGGTTTGAGCCTGGGGGAGGGGCTGTTGTTGGGTTTCAGGGGAGTGTGCTTGCTCTATGGTATCATGGGAAGCCAGACAGATGTTTTTGCAGCAGTTTTTTTTATGTGTTTTGGTGTAAAACAGTATGAAATGGAGGGGCAGACAGGGTGTATTCATCCGCTGTGACTTATCTGCCTTTTGCTTACGCTTTGCAATGCTGAGTAATGAATCATGTCCCTGTTACGCTGCTGTAATGCCTCCAGAGTCTGTCTGCTTGGATTTTGCTGAAAATTTGACCTTTTTAATTTATAATATAATTTGTTTTAGAACAAGATCAAGGCTACAACAATTAATTGACTCTTACTAACTTATCTGAAATCAATTTACTATAATTATTTGATTATTTTTATGTCTTATTGCACACTCAATGGAAACATCCTTAATTTTATGTTGCTTGACTAGTTGTTTTGGCACCATTAACAGGATATTGATTTCAAAAAGCCTATTAATGTATGAGGCGTAGTAGAAAAGGAACTAGCATCCCTTCTGCATATTTGGTGGCAGAAAAAAAAAAAAGAAGAGCGAGCCACTTCCTTGCTAACAGAACCGAACTAAACATCTGTTGTTTAACTTGACTTTAATTGCAGTTACATTTTTTCCCATATCCTGAACCTGTGCGCAGACACACCATCCCCTTCTATTTATTTTTTTGTGTGAAAACAAGATGAGTAACCGTGTATAACTATGTCAAAACAAAGAGAGCTGTCTGGTTTTCAGTTCCTCCCGAAGAAAACTCTTCTTTTCCATCTGAGATCTGCAGTCGCTTGTCAGAACGTCGGTCTTCCCCTCGCAGGGGCCTTTTCACAAGTTCCTACCAGTGGACTGACTTGTAAAGCTGTTTCTCTTGCTGTCTTGAGATTTTCTGTGGTCCTGACCGTCCCTGTTTTACTGGTCACATGTGTTTTCTGACATGCTTAAAATGGAGCAGTAAAAGAAACACACTCCTCCGCACACAATTAACACTGCGAGACGATGTTCCTGCAGCGGCCGGACTGGCATTTATTGCAGCTTTGTGAAAGTTTGCTGCACTCAACACATTAAAAAGGACAGACAGTCTCTTTGTAACACACAGTCTTTTCTCGGTACATTGAGTTTGCCTTTCTTAATGGCTGTCTGTGATGTTGATGTAGTCATTTGTTCAGAAAAAGATAGTGAAAGGTGTAATGTCGCTGGTGTGATGTCCTTACGACTGATCATTTTCCCATCTGTCTTTGCTGGGAATCTGCAGGTCGCAGGAAAGAGCAGGTGCTGCTGCAGCCACGCGTGAGCAGTGCATCCCATGCAGGCTGCGCGGCTGCTCTAATCTGCTAACATGAGCGCTGAAATGAAACATAAGACGCTGCGTGGTGCACAGGCGCTGCTGCTGCTCGTGCAGCCAGTGTGTCCCGGCTGTGGCACTCACACTGACAGACCAGATGGCTTAGACAGCCTAATGGCTGGTCTGAGCCGGTGTTATCTAAACATTTCATATTTTCTACATCGGCTCTCACATTTATTTGGCTTCGCAGTGTAAGTGATCGGCGTTCCCTCTTGCATTCGTTGGATTCCAGCCGGAGCACAGAGGGGTTTTGGGTAACAGGAACAGAGGCTGAGTTATGGCAGATTTGGGACTGATTGTTCTGCAAATCACATCCTCCCCATCTGATCTCTGTAATAAGTCATGCTCGCTGACTCGATTGGTCACAGGCTGTGTACGATGGTGTATTTGTGTGTACTTCAATTTGTCCCCATCAGATTTTTGAAGAAACTTTCTTAAGATCATGACACGCATTAATATTTTAAAGCTGATCATCATTAATTAAAATCTAAAAATAAATACAGTGTTTTGTGTTAAATGGTCCGTATGGTTTTCAAGTTTGTGCTGATCTGATCGAACATTGGCACCAGACTCAATTCATTTTCCAGATGTCAGACTGATGTCATGGATCTTCAAACCAGTCGAGACTTAATGGTCCACTTATAAATAACTTTTGATCGGGTTTTGAAATATCGTTTTTCTTTCTCTACAAAATTTGTTCCCAAACTTTCCATGCCAAGCGAATATTTTGCAGCTGAGCTTTTGTCATAAAATCTAATGTTTTGTCAGATATGTGATCATGTTTTCTAATTCTTTAAACGTATTCTTTATCGTTTACACCATGATTTTGGTCATTTTTGATTAAAAACCAAGTCTGTTTCCAGTTTTCCGTCTCTCCTACAGTAGCTTCAGCTCTTTGCTCTTTCCTGTTCATTAGGTATCTGTTAAGTTAACCATTAAACCTGCTCCCCCTCCCCCTGTGATGATGTGATGCAGTGATTTCCTTCTCCCATCTTTTAACCTGCTACGAGCAATCAGAGCTCAGCTGAGGAGCCAGAACGACCCCTGGGATTCCCGGCACTGGGGGCTGATTGATGGGGTCCAAATTGCTAATGTGTGCCATTTGAGGGTGCCCACAAAGGCAGTAATGGGTAGTCGCAGAGGGTGAATGACATTAATTATCAAGCTCTTATTAACCTGAATTATAACCGAGAAGGATCCTACACATCAGTGCATATAAATGACCTTTGTTACTTTGCAGCCCCTGATGATCTCGAGGTAATCTGTGTTGCATGATGGGAGCTACAGAAAGGAAACCAGACATCATTTGACTAAACAGACATGACGGAGGATTAAAAAACCTTAAAAAATGTGCTCATTTATGTGATTTTGAGTTTTTCTGCTCACCTTTCTTACCTTTTTTTTAGTCTATAAAGGGTTTTAGATGTGATGTCAGGAGTTGTTTCAGACCTTAATGCAGTTTGCAATCAGCAGCTTTTTTTTTTTTTTTTTTTAAATGAAGCTTTAAACTGAGCTTTGGTATTTTAAATCCTGAAAAAGCAAGATTCAGAGCCTGATTTTTCTAGCTTTCAACACAGCATCCTTAATGAAGAAAATCCATCACTCTGCCCTCTCTGCTTAATGCCGCATTATGCCTCTGCGTGAACTCCCCCCCCCCCTCCCCTAGTCATTATAACTGAGTGATGTGCTGATTTCACACAGAGCTGAATACCACATTACTCTGCTGGTTACTGACAGAACCTTTACTGGATGTTCCTTGTTGTCCTTCTCTCCGGTGTCTTTATGTGTGTCTCTCTCCTGCCTCCCATATTTTCTCACACCTCCACCTGATCCTCTCTCCCTTTGGTCTTACATCCCTGTGCCCCCCCTGCTGTCTTACTCACTCCATATGGGAGAACGTGGGACCTCAATTCAACACTGTTCTGAGTCAAAAACATAATTAAAAAGTTGTATTATCACCCTACCTTGTGTGGTGGTAAGTGGAGATGAAACTAATATTTTTGAAACAATCCAGGGTCAGGTGCTTCATAACCTGGTGGTTTCATTTATGTTAGAAACATATGTGTAGGGATGGGTATCGTTAGGATTTTTATGAATCCAATTCCGATTCTGGTTCTGCTTATCGATTCCGGTTCCTAACGATTCCTTATTTCGATTCCAAAATAGTAAAAAAATAGAGGGTCAATAGTTTATTTAACAAAAGTAACTTCATCAATAATTTATTAATAATAAACAATTATTTATTAAATAAATTAGTATTATATTATTATTCACAGCAGTATTAGTGCTAAAATACTCTATATGATAATATAATATTACTAGGGCTGTCAATCGATTAAAAAAAAACTAATTAATCGCACAGTTTTCTGTAATATACCGCGATTAATCGCATTTTTTCTACTTAAGACTATAGCGGATATTTATTCATGAAAAATCATGAAATTAATGTAGAAT
>JAPZDV010000021.1:26671915-26682898 GCA_029814665.1 Acanthurus lineatus | reverse complement strand
AGTAGGTCAGAGTTCACCTAAACTTATCTAAACTTCATGTATAATAAACATATTTTTAAGATATTGTCATTTTTAAACCTATATAAATGCAAGTGTGATTAAAAAAAGAATAGCAACAGAATAAAATTACATTTTAGACGCAGCTCACTAGTGAGTTGTGCTTATTTTTAGAACAGGCCTGCGGGCGACTCATGTGGTCCTTGGGGGGCGACCTGGTGCCCGCGGGCTCCGTGTTGGTGACCCCTGTTGTAAAACATGCAAACTTTGATTTCTTGCTAATAAAAAGTGGTTTCACTAAATAAAGATCAGTTACTTTTTGCATCTTAAACGTGCAACAGACGTCTAAAAATATTTGTGCATAAATCTGCTTTGACTTGCAGTTCCAGAGGTAAATAAAGTGTGAGAATATAAAACATATTAACTTCTTGTTTTCTCCTCCTCAGTTGGGGGGAACTCGTCTCAGAGCAGCTCCCCCAGCTCCAGTGTCCCAAACTCCCCGGCCAGCTCGGGTCACATCAGGCCCAGCTCCCTGCACGGTCTCGCCCCGAAGCTGCAGCGTCAGTACCGCTCCCCTCGACGCAAGTCCGCCGGCAACATCCCCCTCTCCCCGCTGGCCCGCACGCCCTCCCCCACCCCACAGAGCAGCTCGCCGCAGCGCTCGCCCTCCCCGCTGCCGAGTCACGCTCTGGGACAGTCTGCGGCGGTTCAGTCGTTCCCCGTGAAGCTCCACTCGTCCCCCCCGCTGGTGAGGCAGATATCACGGCCGAAGAGCGCCGAACCTCCTCGATCTCCGCTCCTCAAGAGGGTGCAGTCCGCCGAGAAACTGGCCGCCTCCCTCTCCAACTCCCCCTCGTCTCCCTCGGGGGCGACGGCAGCCGGGGAGAAGAAGCTGGCGGTGGGGGCCGCCGTGGGGAGCCGCAAACACAGTCTGGACATCTCACACTCAGAGTTCAAGAAGGAGATTCTGCAGAGGGAACCGAGTCTGCAGAGTCTTCAGGTACGAGTTTACCACAGTGATGGAAGCAGCCAAGACGCCATTTTATTTATTACAAAGTTTTTAATAAAATGTTTATGTCTGAAAAGTCGTTTAATGTTTCTTTCTTGATGTTTTTGTGCTTCCTGTTGCTCGTTAAGCTGCTGAGCATCTTCGTGTTAAAGATCTTTGTTCTGTTGCTGTTTCGTCTGCAGGAGTCGGCCAGCGAGGGTCTGCTGTCCTCAGCGGGACGCGGCGTGGAGAAGGGCAGTCTGCAGAAACACTCCACATCATCCAGGAAGCTGGGGCGTCAGGAGGGGGAGGGGGCGCTCGGCGTGGTGTCCGGCTCTCTGGGTTTGGCCCCCGGGAAGAGCAAACTGAAGGACAAGCTGTCGGCCATCCGGCAGGACCGGGCGGAGCGGAGGGAGTCTCTGCAGAAGCAGGACGCCATCCACGAGGTGGACTCCTCCGAGGACGAGACGGACGAGGGCTCCGAGGACAGCCAGGACGGACGCAGGGGGGCCACCTTCACCCCTCCACCGCTGCTGAGGCCCACCACTGTGAGGACAGGCCCGGGGGGGACGCTGCCGTCCCTCTGCCTCTCCCCCAGCACGCCTCACGCCACCTTCTCCCACACGGGGCCCTCACAGGTGGGCAGGCCCACCCCCACCCACAGCCTCCCCCCCGTCACAGAGACAAAACCCGGCCAGAGCCCCCACCTCCCCGGGCTGAAAGACACGAGGTCAGCATCATCCGCTGAAGACGGGGCGAGGCAGGAGAGGAAGGTCCTGGGGCCGAGCAGCACCACCAAACCCACTCAGGGCCCCCTCCCCTTCTCCACCCCAGGCAGTGCATTCATCTCAGTCAGCAAGGACTCGTTCCTCAAGCCGGCCCCCCCACAGGACTCAAAGAGCCCCCGCGGGAGGGCTGCACCATCAGAGCCCAGGGCAGAGGAGCAAACCCCGGACAGCCCTCGAACCACCGGAGCCCCCGCTCAGACCACCACCACCACCACCGACTGCAGAGCCTCCAGCAGCGCCGCGGTCTGCAGAACCACCACCAGTTCTCCAGACTGCAGGACCGCCGAGAGCCAGGAGACCCCCCGCACCCCCTGCTCCTCCCCAGGAATCCCCAAGGAGAAGAAGGAGGCCGACAACCGGAGACTCTGCGCCGCCGCCGCTGCCGCCAGTCTGAGCGCCACGTCCTCGTCTCCTTCTGGCTCCTCCTCCTCCAGCTCCCCGGTCCGGACGTCTGAGAGCGGCATGGACAAGGTCGTGTCCCAGCTCGCCACGGTAGCCAAGAGCGTTCTGGGTCCGGTCAAGCTGAGCCCGGCCGCAGACAAGAGCCAGAAGGACCAGAAACCCTCCAGAGGTGGAACCCCTGAAGCCCCGCCCACTGAGCCCGTCTCCTTTTCCCCCAAACAGCTGCGAACCCCCCAGTCGCCTCGCCCGTCAGAGTCCCAGACCACACAGAAAACTGAGCAGGTCGCCTCGCCGGGCGCCTCACGGTCGACCAGATCATCGACCCAGAGAGACCCGCCCCCGTCGTCCTGCAGACCCACATCTGGTTCTGAAGGACGGGAGAGCGCCGCGTCGGCGTCTGCACAGCGGCTGGGTTCAACAACGGCTCAGCCCGCCGTCAACGCAAACACCACCTCCTCTGCAGCACCTGAGCCACAGCGCAGGAGGTCCGAACCCCAGACGACAACAACCGCCGCCGCCGCCGCCGCGTCCTCCGCCTCCTCGCAACAAGACAAAGCCACCAGTAAGAAGACGTAGCAGCGAGAAAGGAAAGAACGGAAAATGTACAGATCACCTCTCAGTGCTGGCTTGAAGTTTAAAAAACTCACACCAACTGCATGTTTGGAAGAAAACATAGTAGTTTCTGTCCTTCGCACTAAATCTGAGAGTTCGACTTTGGAAGCTGGAGAGAGACGAAGAGCCGAAGAGCCGCCAGACGCAGAGATGCAGATGTTTTAGTCTTAGTTCCATTCCAGATGTTCTGTGCTCTTCTTGTTCATGTGACTCGTTTCGGTGTCCCGACTCTTTGGTTCCTGCTTTTCAGACTAAACGCCACGAGGAGTCCGACTTCTTTGTGTTTCTGCAAAAAAAAAAATGTCCGGGGGGCTAAAAATAAACAGCTCAGTGGTCAGCGGGGGGGGGCGTAGAAATACGACACGTAGAAGCTTCACGCCGCCTCGTTACTTTTCCTCCAGACAGATCAGGACGAGCCATCCGGAAAAAGATCGCATCTCAGCAATAAAATGTTCATCAGTCTGTAAACTCGTTACGGAAGTTTAATGGGATTAATGTAAACTCAGCACCCCCATAATCAGGCTCAATCTAATTCATCCAGATGATCTGACGCTGCAGGTGTGTTTCCCCCCCGAGAGCAGTCTCCAGATCAGTTCAGCCAAGCAAGAATCATTTTACCGCGAGGGTTTGAGATCTTCTCAGATCAGTTTTAAGGTTCAGTTCCTTTTTTAAGTGTTTGGAGTTTAATTTGAATCCAGTTTCAGGTTAGAAAAGCAGATTAGCCGAGTTATTAAAGGCAGATTATTCAGTGTTTCAGATGTTTCAGATGTAGCTGATGACAAATCCTCAAAGTTCAACCTGCAGGTGGAGGAAAAGCTTCAGTTTCAGCAGGACTTCCTTCATTTCCGAGTTTTAAACTCAGACAATCTTCAGGTTCGAGCTCCAAACACACAGATTAAATGAAGCCAAGGATTCGAAACACAAACCTGATTTTAATCGATCAGAAGCAGAAAAGCTTCACCTGTCAATCATCCAGCTCTGTCTGACCACTTCCTGTTTATCTCTGGCCCCTCCCCCGCCGGCCTCTGAAGGCTGCACTCGTTTTATTCTGCTATCTGGACCAACTTGCTGTGTTTTGGTTTTTTTTTGCCTCTAATTACGTAAAGTTATCTGACTTTCCTTAGTGTCGGTGTGTGTGAGGGGGGGTTGTTCGTGCATGGTTATCAGTGTATATATATATAAGGATATTTAAAGTTCAGTTGTGCATCTGTTTTATACCCGGAGTGTGTGTTTGCGTGTGTGTGTGTGTGTGTGTGTTTTAGGATTAACTCTGTTCAGAACACCTGCTACCTGTGTACGTGGCCGAGCGTCGGGCTTTGCACAAACTTTTCTCTCGTCTGTCCAAATGAAAAACGACAAAAAAAAGAAAAAGAAAAGACAAAGAGGAGAATCTGGTCGAGACGTTTGCGTGTCGGTGAAAACTAAGATGCCGAAACTTTTTTTCCTCGCGTGTTCGTTCCTTCGCTTCGTCCTCCTGAGTTTCCTCTGCACATCTGGAAGTGGAGCCGTTTGCAGATGTTTGTCGGGACGAGGTGAAGTCGCTCGTGTTGCTTTTTTCGTTCGTCTCCTGTGTTCATGAACTAAACCTCCCGCAGTGTTCGTGTCGTCGCTGACGGAGACGCAGAGTCGACAGTTTCGGACTCTCCGGACTCTCCGGACGCTGATGTGACGATCTCATGATGTTTACATGTTCTCTTGAGTTTTTTCTGTGGTTTTTTTGTTTTGTTTTTGGTTGGTTGAACTTTGAACTTGTTGCCTGTAGCAATCAAACCTCCTCTGACCGGCTCGGATAATTACCCTCGAAGTGTCCGCGTTGCGTTCAGGTGACTCCTGATCCTCCTGCAGTGCGTTTGTTGTGTTCGTCGCCTGTGACGGAGGAAGATTCAAATCATCTCATCGAGCTCTGCAGGAGTGTGTGTGTGTGTGTGTGTGTGTGTGTGTGTGTTCAGAGGAGGCGGCTCTCACCTCTCCACGTTTTAACTGCAACGTGTTTCGTCCAATCAGACGGCCAGGAAGCTGATATCTGATGAGTCGGCGTCAGTTTTTCCACACAGATTCAGATTCACTGAAGAAACAAAACTGAGAATTTATAAAGTTTGTTTGGAGATTTGAGTCAAAAACAAGCAGTTTTAGTGTTTACAGGCTGGTTTTGGTTTCGGTTTGGACAGAGATCCTGGCTTAAATAATCTTAAATAATCTTGAATCTGTCCTCAGTTCAGATTAGAAAAAAAGAAAAGCTCTCAGACGTCTTTGTTTGCACTCGTCAAAGCTTTTCTCTCAGTTTGTTTTCTTCACGTAAACTCTTTAGCTAACGAGCTAACGTCAGCGAGCCTCTTTCACTCGTTTAAAAGACTAAAAGACTTGTGATGCAAATGTCTAAGTGTTCAAATCTGAGAGCATATTTCAAACCAGCGGTTCATGAATCTGGATTTTGTGCTTAAAGCTAAAAGTGGATCAGCTGAAACTCAGTTTGTCTTAAATTGTAAATGTTAGCTGATGAATTTCCAAAACGTCACCAAAGATGCTTCAGGTCGTTTAAAAAAACTCGGATTTTAAAAGTTTCTCATCAAAAATACACATTTATTTTAATAAAACAATAAAGATTGATAGAACCAGTTCATCAAATATCTGATTTAATCCCTAAAGATCTTCAGGCTTGACCTGAAATTTATCCCCAAGTTCCCTGGAATCCTGATTAATTGATTACAGATTAATTATAAATCGAAATCAATTTAAATCCTGATAATTTGGTTCTCAGAAGGTTCAGATCTGATCCGACACACACACACACACACACACACACACACACAGCCATACAGATCAATACTGTGCCATCTAATCTAGAGGTGCGAGTTGACCATCTTCCTCACACACACACACACACACACACACACACACCCCTCTCATCCCGAGTGTAAAGATGATGGTGCAGCCGTCTGCTGGAGAGTGAAGCAAGTGTCATTTTCCCTGGTGGAGTCATTAATCTCAAACCCTGAGCCTGTTGACACCCCCCCTGCTTCATAAAACACACACACACACACACACACACACACGGATGGTCAGGTCGGCCAACACAAACACTTCCCAGCATCCCTCAGGCTCCTCTGTCCTGTCCCCGTCCCGTCGGCTCAGCAGTGACTCTCTGTAAGCACTTTGTTCCACGTCTGGCCTCTGTTTACCCATCATGCACCTCTGCTCCTCTGTGGCGAATAGAAACTCAAACATCAGATTTTAGCGCTGCTGACAGAAAACCTGCGTGTTAAACAAACCAGACAGATTCTTTGATTAACAACTTTAAGTTTTTAATTCAACTGAGTGAAAAAAAAACTTCCCTTTTATTCATTTTTTTGCCAAAAATGTTCGACTTGAACTTGTGTCTGTAGTTTTGTCGCTGATAATCTTCCATATACACGAACTTGAACAGCTGTATATTTGTGTCCAAATAATTTAAAACTGAAATAAGAGCCTCGTTACCTGATTGAGAGTTCAGAAGTTATCGAAAAAGTTGCAGGAAACTTTCGTAGTTTTGACTGTTGAGACCAAATTTTTCACATAATTCACCTCAAAAACTCAGAATTTGCAAAAAAAAAAAGAACAGCTGCAGGAAAGTCGGAGCAGATTTCACAACTTAAAGGAGCAAAAATCCAGATTTTGAACCAAAAAAACAAACATCTGACCTTCAGTTTCTAAGTTTTATCAAGTCTCAAATTTCCAAGCTGCAGTTTTTGTTCGTAAAGTTTTGATTTTGTAATAAATCAGAAAAAAAAAACTCGTGCTGATGATTCAGTTTGATCAGATCTGCAGAGTTTCAGGCGTCTCGTTTGGTTTTTGTTGGTTGTAGTTTCACCTGTGAGGCACATAGAAGATCCGGTCATGTGACTTTGGGTCTGATGAGGCGTGAGGCCTTGTTACTGCACACACACACACTCACACACACACACACACACACACACACTCGCTCTGAAGGTTCGCTGATGTTTCAGGCGTTCAGCTCGTGTTTCTGTCTGAGGAGGTCGACTCAAAAATCAGATTTTTATCGACTCGACGTTTGCAGACGAGGGCAGAATTTCCACTCTGTGTGTTTTTGTGTTTGTCTTTTAAAGAGTGATGAAGAGGAGGAGGAGGAGGAGGAGGAGGAAGGTGGAGCTGTGCACCATAAAAGCTTGAGGAAGATGTTAAAGAGAGAGAAATAAAACATTGCTCGAGTAAAAACCAGTGCAATATCTTTTTATTTTTTATCGTGGTAAAAGCATGTTGTTGTCAATCTTACCTTACAACAATAATAAAGTTTTTTATGTACGCCTTCGTGTCGCCGCGTCTTCATTGTGTTTTACGATGTTTGTTCTTCTTCTTCTGCTTCATCGACACTTTTTTTTTTTATGGCCGCATGCTTTTTGCATTAAAGTCTGCGGACGCTCAAACAGGAAGTGAAAGACTGAAATCATCACTGTTCGATCTACATGATGTGTTTTTATTTACAGCTTTCAAAGTGAACAAATCAGATCTTTGTGCCACAAAAAGCTGCACTTATTTGTTCAAATTGTAAACAAACAAACAAAAAAAACTTTTTTACCTGTTTATAAGAAACGAGATGAAGACAAGTCGAGTGTTTTCACGAACTGACAGAAAAATACGTCTGTCTTACAATTTTACATTTAAATGGGTCATAAAGTCTCTATAATGTTTAATTAAACTGCAAGAAATGAGTCAAACTTATGGAGAAAGTGACTTTTTAACTTTATAACTTAATTCAAATGATAAAAACTCTCATTATGTTGAAAACTGAAGACATAATCTTGTTTTTCCTGTGAAATGTTCGACCTGAACGTCTGCTGCTGCAGGTTTAAAGAGACGATCGATGCAGGGACGAACACCGAGTTTCTGCTGCCAGAAACTTCATTTCATTCATCTGAGAGACTTTTATCTCCAAACCTGAGAAGATAAAAGATAAAAGAAAGATAAAAGAAGATAAAAACCTGAATGAACCCGAGATGAAAGCTTAAAAACTCAGACTAAAGAAAGAGATTTTCTTTGATTTACAGAATTTTCAAGCTCATGTTTTTTCTCTTTTATCTCACAAACATGATATTAAAATAGCGCCCCCTGTCTCCCGGCTCATGCTAGCTGTTTCATTTGTTATTCGTCTGATGTCATCACGTCCTGGCATCCGTCTGCAGAGCGACGGCGAGCAGAAAAGTGGCTGTAAATCACCCGTGAACTCCTTTTTTCTCCCTGCAGTAAAGTGGCTTCATCCGTTCATCTGCGTCCCTCCTGTTGCTCCCTGATGGGCCTTCAAATGGGCCGATCAGCTGCTGGACGCATGTCCGCCGTCTCTACTGGGGGGGGTTCAGGCGTCTTAATGGTCAGGAGAGACGTCGCACTGCGTTTTCCAGGGGTAATGGCTAATCTGTGCGGCGCCGCAGGGGGGCCACCGCCGCGCTTTCAGGAAGAAACGATGGTGAAATGGAGCTCCATTAGCTTCCTGCTAAAGCGCCTCGCTCTCCCGCCGATGGACTGCCGAGGTCAGAGGTCGCACCGCCTGATTTGAACACCACCTACCGCTGCATTCTGGGATAATTGGGTCCCTCTCCCTCCCCCCTCCTCCTCCCCCCCGTCTCCGTTCCTTCCATCCATCCAGGCGTCCGCGGGGAGCCGTCATGGAGGAGAGGCAGAGCGAGAGGCCTCTTTCAGTCTTTACTGGAGGTCCTGGGGGAGCGGAGGTGTACACGGTGAGGAGCTCTGACAGGAGGCGAGCAGCCGCCCTGCACACACACACATAACACACACACACACACACACACACACACACATATACACACACACACCAAACACACACCAAACACACACACACACACACAGGAGAAGAAGCCGTGGAGGAGGCGTGACAGGCAGGCGGCGCTGGGTGATGAATTGCCGGCTTCGCCTTGCTCTGACACGGCTCTACATGACCGGGCAAATTCATTCCAGGCTGCCAGGAGGGGAGGGAGGGGGGGAGGCATTGAGGGGGGGAGGAAGAGGGGGAGGAAGGGGGAGTTTTAGTGGGAGAAAATATATGGACTTCCTGTGTTTGGACGCGTTCACGTGTCATCAGTCAAACAGGAGAAGTGAAGCCGTCAGCAGCCGAAGTGCTTTTAACTTTTGATGGAGTTCGACCCGAAACGACCGCGACAAGAGACGACGCGTCCGAAGGCGCCGCCCAACCTCTGAAGGTTGATCATATGACTAAAAGATCCTCTGAAGGTCGATCATGTGACTAAAGATCCTCTGAAGTTTCACTCGTAACAGCCAAGATGGAGACCAGAGAGGTGAAGATGAGAGACAGAAGAAGAGCAGCAACTTGAGGTCATAAACTTCAGGAGCCAATGAGAAGCTCCGACTGAGCTGGACGTGTGTGTGTGTGTGTGTGTGTGGTCTGATGTTCCTTCAAATGTTCCTCAAAGAATAAACAAACACATTTTATCACCTTGATTCCCTCATGAAGTCTGTGATTTTGTCAATGATCAGATTATTGATCTTCACAGTCGAGCAGAAAAACAGAAACAGATCAACAAAAGTTTCTGCTGCACAGAGACGAAGATGCTGCCTCCTCATCTTCATCCTCATCCTCATCTTCATCATCTACATCCTTATCCTCATCTTCATCCTCATCTTCATCAGCATTATCTTCATCTTCATCATCCTTCAACTCATCTTCATTAGCATCAACATCATCATGTTCATCTTCATCAACAGCATCATCATCTTCTTCTTCTTCACCCTCATCCTCTTCATCATCTTTACCTTCATCCTCATCCTATATACATCATACTTATCTGTATCATCATCTTGATCCTCATCCTCTTCATCTTCATCATCCTCATCTTCATTTTCATCAACATCCTCATCATCTTCATCATCATCTTCATCCTCATCATCATCAGCATTATCTTCATCCTCATCCTCATTATCATCAGCATTATCTTCATCCTCATCCTCATCTTCATCAGCATTATCTTCATCTTTATCATCCTTCTCCTCATTCTCATCTTCATCATCAACTTCATCATCATCTTTATCATCATCTTCTTCATCATCTTCATCCTCATTCTCATCTTCATCTGTATCCTCATCTTCATCTTCATAATCCTACTAATCATCTTCATCATCATCTTCATCCTCATCTTCATCAGCATTATCTTCATCTTCATCATCTTTGTCTGTATCCTCATCATCATCTTCTTCATCCTCATCGTCTTCATCCTCATTCTCATCTACATCAATATCATCCTCATCTTCATCATCATCTTCATCACCATCCTCTTCACCTTCATCATCATCATCTTCATCCTCATCTTCATCTTCATCCTCGTCTGTCAGGAGAAACTGGATATTTTCCTCAAACGTCAGCTGCTCGTCTAAAACTCACAGCAGCATCAAACCAACACCTGACAGCAGGTGTGTGTGTGTGTGTGTGTGTGTGTGTGCGCGTGTGTGTGCGCTTGTGTGTGTGTGTCTCGTGTGTTTTCTCTCTTCTGTCCGTCCACTCGATCCTGTAAAACTTCAAATAAAAACAATGTCTTTGTTTTTCTGATCTGGTTTTGAAAAGTCGACATTTTGACAGAAACTGAAACTTGAAGCTTTTTGAAGCTTTTTGACTCAAAAAATCAACCGAATAAAAAATATAAAACCACTTTTTTCCAGCAGAAAGACGAATAAAGTTTCCGTCTTCATGTTTTTCTCCTTTTTTCTTTTAAATAAAAACCTTCAAATCTTCAGTTTTCTTTCTTTGAATCAGAACAAAGAAACAGTTTCTCCTGTTTTCACTCTGAACTTCCTCGTCGCCGTTAATGAGCAGACTGAGGTGATTAAATCTGGCTCCTGATTGGTCGACGCCTGGCAGAGAGAGATTACATCCCATTACTCCGAGCGTTCTAATTGGTCTCTGTAGGAAGCAGGTGGCAGGTGCTTAATGAGGCCTGTTGTGGCTGATGAATGGCCGCTGCGAAGTCCGTCCACACGAGGCGACGACGCCGATGAGACTAATAACACATGAAATAGCTGCCATTGTTTTATTGTGGGGGTGGCAGCTCAGCTCCAATCAACCAGTCTGTTTAAAAAAAAAAGACTCAAAGATTCATTTTCTCTTTGTTGAAACTTAAAAAAAAGAGGTGAAGACACAGAAAAGTTCATGAACTTCACCTTCAAACTCTTCTTCTT
>JAPZDV010000021.1:26618661-26631218 GCA_029814665.1 Acanthurus lineatus | reverse complement strand
CGCTTAAAACATCGCAACTTACATCGCAATTTTTTAGAAAAGCTGCCGCGAATTCAGGCATTTTAGGCCACAACAATATTGAAAAACGCCTGCGAAATCCTGGAGGGACTGACTGTTTACCCTCACTGATGCTTTTGTGTCAGCATGCAGCAGGTTGAACTTCTGCTGGAGAAGACGCTGTCGAAGCAGCACATCAAAGAACAATGATTTGGAAACGTAAAGTCTACTTTTTCGGTGAGCCGTGTCCAGACAGAAGCGTTCAAAATGAATAAACATGGCACTTCTCCATCAGGTGTGTGTCTTCAGAGACAAACACACACCTGTAGGTCAGGTAGCAGAGGCCGGTCTCACCTCTGCAGTCGCATCAGCTGCCAAAACCAACATCCTCACCTCAGCATCTCAGCACCTCCTCCTCCTCCTCCTCCGTTTCTGTGCAAACAAGCTTCAAAGTTTCTGGGTTTCTTTAAGTGCAGCTCTCCTGTATTTGAAAAGTGCCAACTGCGTAAACACGTCTGTCGTTAATGTTTGCCGAGTCTGCAGGTTTCCTCTGCAGTCGTTAACCAGCGGTGAACCCACCGGTCCGCCGGCGTGCCAGCACCGGTATGAAGTGACCGTTTCAGAGCCGTGAACTGTTGAACCAGCCGGAGAAAAGAGCAGCAGCCGGCCAACGGCCTCGACTCTGCACAGTCCAAATCAATAAAACATGAGCCGGGTTTTGGCTCCTACTTTTCTATGAAATATTCACTTGAGTGTGTTTTCTGAGGATGTTTAGAAGGTGAAGTTTACGCTGCCAACTTTAAAAAAAAAAAAAAAAATCCACCTTAAGCGAGAAAGTTTGCAAAAAGCTGCAGAAACACGATGAAGCTGTAGATTCACATTTTAAAGACTGTTGCGTTAAAAAGTCCTGAAACATGTAACAGTGTGTGTGTTCCTTTAACTTTATACTTGAAGAAGGGTGGTGATGTATAAATCATTGTGCTGGTCAAACAAAGACACGGTGTTGAATGTATGAACAGTATGTGCAAAGTGGAGCGTGACGATGTGACAGAATCAATATTTGATGGTTGAATGTAAGACGAGGAACTTTCAGCTGGTTGGAAAACACGCTCAGTTTGATGCCGATGCCTCCGTGTGACCTACATAACCCAACAAGACCATCTGCAGGAAGGTCGGCTTTGTCTTTCTAGGTTTTCTTTACGCTTCCAATAATTCAAACTGCTTTTCATTCGCAGAGTTTCGGAGGATGGACTGAAGCGTCACAGCTGGAGGAGAGAAGCTGCACAACAACTGGACCTGCAAGTATGCATCTATGCATCATGTAAAAGCTGTATTTAAAAAAGAGAAATCAAGTTAAAATTACTTTTACTTGCTTCCAAGAATCACATGTGTTAGTAAGATTAAGGTCTCTATGACAGGAGGTGATGGCAGAAAAAGCAGGTACAACAGCTTAAGATGGTAAAACCTTCTGGAAATGAAATCTGGTTAAAAAAAAATACAAAAACTAGAGGTTTTTTTAAAAGAATGTGTCTCATGACAATAATAAAAATAGTAAAATTCAGCATCAAACTGCAGAGAGACACTGAACAAACACTGTCAGAGTTTATTTCCTCCCATCGTTGAGTCTGAGTTTTATTTTCTTTGTCTCTTTCAGGTTTTAATTAAGTTTGTTTAATGAGTTCAGGGCTGGTTGAAGCTAACAGGTTAGCATGCTAACTTCAGTAGATGTCTGTGCAAACACACGGCCCAGACATTTGAGACATTCTCCATCATGTTCTGCTGGTTGTGCTGCTTGTTTTATGGATGTTTTAGATTCTGGCTGTAGGTTAACACCCCCTTTAATAAACACGCCCAGAAGATCTGATGATCTGGATCTTCTCTTGGCCACAAACAGAGGTCACATATGAAGTGTTACTCAGTCCAGCCATGAGAAATCCTGTCATCTGGAGTTTTGCTGTAAATGGAAAATGCAGGAGGCTCTCGGTTGGGTCGGGACCAGGTGACTGAAGCAGCCATGACTAATAGTTTATGCTCTTTTCAAAACCATCAATCTCAGCGACCAATCGAGGCCCGTGTTCTCACTGAGCGCGCTCCAATCGGCGAGGTCCGTCGCCGCCGCATGAAGAACGACTCCTCAGTATTATGTTGCATGTACTCATGTTCTTTTCGCCTCTGAGGAACGTCGGCACCGCCAGGAAAGTCTGACCTAACTCGTTTAATGCTCTTTGAATCCTTCGGCTGCAGCGTGTGCTTCCTTGTTTTGGCAATTATCTACTTTTTTTTTTTTTTTAAAGTTTGAGTTCTGTGTGTTTTTTTTTCCTCAAACACTTAAAGTTCAGATGGAGGCCAGCGGTGGAGCCACACGGCGTCCAGCTGGGAGGAAATAACTCCAATTTTAAAATATAATCGAACTACAAATTCAATATATAAACAGTGTCTGTATTCATACACGTCAGATGCAGCTGCTGTTCTGGTTTCACCTGCAGTCACATTCATAAAAATACACGTCTGCAAAGGGAAGTTAGCTCAGAGAATAAATCTCAGCAAAAACATCCTGGTTTGTCTGTTTGTCTCAACTCTGCTTTGGTTTGAATTTCTCTCTTTTTCACTGAGCTGCTCGGGTCTTTGTCGTCCCATCAGCACTGAAAAACCTGTTGTCAAACTCACCTGAGTTCACTGAGAAGCTGCAGAGTCTGATTTCATCACCATCATGATGAACGCCTGGTGATTCTTCACTTTCATGTTCTGATTGGACGGTTTGTAATCCGGGTCGAAGCTGCAGACACGCTGATGGATTGAAGCTGAAACTGTCAGAATAAAATGTCTGTGATCTCCGAAGCTGCGTTAGTGAGTTTGAGGTCTTCTTTGGAGGGAAAGCCAAGCATTTCAGACATTTACACAACATGGATGAACAGAACGATAACAGTGAATATAAAGTTATTAATGTCACTGCTCATAAATCCGGTCTGACGGCTCACACTGTCTTTGTTCATGACTAAAGTAAATAGAGAAGTTTTTCTTTTTCCTGCCGTCTCCAAACACACAGAGTTTAAAAAACAATCAGAAGTGAGTTTCAGGCTGAATAAACAAAGGTTGTATCAGTTTTGTGTCCTTTCTTTCATCCGAACGTCTGTCACGTTCGCGGTTTTCAGTCGCGTCGACTCATTCCTGGTGAATAATCAGAGAATGCAGCGCTTAGTCAGCATGTCTGGGTGACACATCGCTGCCTTCTGCTCGTCCTCGTCAGGACGTCCGTCTCAAGGCTGTCTGTCTGTCTGCACACACACACACACACACACACAGATATCCATATGCTGAAGGTGGTGCAGATGATTAGTGTTATCAGCGCAGCCGTGCAGAGTAAGCAGCGATGCCTCTGCACAGTTGGTCGGGAGGTGGCGAGTGTCGTCGCTGCGTGGTCAGACCTGAGTCAGAGGTGAGTCAGCAGTTTGGCTGCAAACATGAAGGAGGACGTTCTGAGATGAAACGCTTTGTGTGTGTGTGTGTGTGTGTGTGCGTGCAGAGGGTTTGTGGCTTCGTTTGGACTCGTGGTCCACACTCCGTCACATCGGCACTTTTTCAAAGGTTAATTCACACTTTGCATGTAAACAGCTGCAAAAGTCTGCAGGATGTAAACTTTGCATGATCTAAATTAATGTTTTATATATTTAAACTTTTTTTCTTATTTAAATAAAGACTCCAGATACAGAATACGGCAACAAAGGAACTTCCTGTTGTCGTTCGGCTGTTTGATTTCTAATGAGCTCGTATGGAAACACGTCCTCCCACTAAGACGCTCGATGTGAGATCCTGTGTCCTCACATGCCCATCTGCCATCTGTTCAGTCTGCTAAGTCCTTTATGGACCAAAGTGAGACCTCTTATATTCAATACTCACTCTACACCCACAAATATGATGTAATAAAGACTGCAGCCTCAAGAGTCTGCGAGCAAACCTTCAGACTTTCAGACGTGTTTGGCTTAAACCCGCCATAACTGGATAAAAGACTTAAAGTCTCAACAGCAATATTATTATTCTGAGTAATTATAATGTGATAATTAAGTGTAGGCCACAAAGTCAGACTCAGCCCACAATCTGGGCTCCGTCAGCTGAAAGCAGCTGATCTGAAACCAGCCCACGTCAGCTGACGGCTCGGCTGGTTCTCCTCATTTAAGCTGCTTCAACCTGCCTTTGCAAACCTTTCCTCCCTCCCAGCTGTTTCTTTTCATGTCCTGTCTGACTTAATCAACATCACTTCCTGTGTCGTGGACGTCGGACCCTGCGGGACGGTCGCTGCACGTCTCGCCGCCTCGGGCCTCATGTATGCACATGGAAAGCAGGCAGATCCCAGAAAGGAGCCATACAGCCAAATATAACCGAGCGAGCCGAGCGTGGAACAAATGAAACATTCTTGATGAGGTCTTTCCTTAATGAGCCTCAACGGTGAAAATATAGAATCTAAGTCTTAAATAGATCCGACAGATTTATTTTAAAAATGCAGAATCATTCTTGGATCTTGCAGAATCATTATTTTCCAGGTTTAAACACAAGCTAAGGCCAAAAGTATGGTGATTTAAACCCTCTGCGCCCCCTGAGCTTCAGTGAGGTCCAGCTCTGATGTTTGGTGAGAAGGTCTCACTCATAGCTGATGTCCCAGGTCATCCTGAAGGTTTTCGACAGGACTGAAATCAGAGCTCAGTACAGGACAGACAACTTCTTCTACAAATAACTGGAAAAACATGGAGCCGGCTCTGTGAACAGGCACAGTTAAAGCACTGAGATTTCCCTTCATTGTGCAGCAAAGAAGTTCACACAAACACATGAACACCTCTGTCTTTTATTGGACTTTTTTAAACTCATCAGCTTTCTATTTGTTTCTTTATTCAAGATAATATTTATCTTGTCTCTTTAAATCAGTCTGAGTTACACAGGTAAAATAAATGGTTGTCAGTGTTTAGAAGAATTAGAAATTTACGAACATTAATGGACGTTTTTTTTACAAAAACAAGCAGGCAGGTGAAGTTAAAGACAGAAGAAGGATAAAGAGCAGGATGGAGGTGGAGGTGGGTGGTGTAAACAGCAGAGCGTTTCTTTCTTTTTTCGCCCGTCGTGGTCTCATGAAGCTGCTGGAATCGGCCTCTCCGGTCGTCTGGAAGCCGAGCGCCTCATTAAGGAATCCAGCTGAACCAAAATAAAGTCAACATTTATTGAGCGTTAAAGAAAACTGAATATGAAAGGAAAGGAGTAAAAGATGGAGGGGGTGGAGGTGAGTCCCGCCCAGCCGGCACGCCGTGTTGTTATTTTTGGTGGCTGTGAATGGAGCCGTTATAGTGCAGCTATGGGTGGTGTGTTCGTACGTTATGGCATGTGAGGAGGAGGAGGAGGAGGAGGAGGAACATCTGTGACTTCAGGAAGCCTGACGGAGCTTCAGCGAAGCCCTCAGAGAAATTAGAAAGAGCCGCCTTCACCGCTCATGTGCTGACCAGATGAAACATGTCGCCTTAAAAACAGTTTCAGGATCTGAGCTTGTTTGCTTTTTTTCTCCAGAGTCAGGTGAGGAGATGTGAAGTAGAAACTGACCGCAAAGCTCCATTTAAACATGAAAAACAGCCTCTTTTAACAACTGCCTGGTTTATAGTTTGTGTCTCCTTAATCAGCAAGCTAGTCTGCATCAATCATCCGTTATCTGCATCCTCTTGTGATCCTCTCGGGGCCCGAAGGCGATTTCAGGCGACAGCCAGTCAGCAGTTCATCCTGACATCAGCTGAGCTTGGAGCAGATCTGAGACCTGCAGCCTCTGCATGAGGTGCATGAGGACAGGACCGACCTGAAACACTGCGCTCAGACGCTCAATGTGACCAGCAGTTTGTTAGCTTCAGTGTTACTCAACTCACTTTTCATGAGGCTCGTAAACAGAAATCAGCTGCTGTTGTAAAGATGAGAAACAGGCCCAAACAACATCAGCCATGTCAGTGATAAAATGATACAAGTGAGGTCAGTTTGGTGGAAAGAAATAGAGATGAAATGAAGCTGTTTCCTCAGAAAAACTTGACGTAAGACTCTTTACATGAGAAGAGTAAGAACCTAAAGTTTAAAACTCTTTAAAAAACCTCAAAAAGAAACTAAACTATGAGTTAAAGTTTTGATCAGTTTAATTTAAGTCTTTGACCTTTTAGTGGATACAATGCTGATGCTAACAAGGCTCACATTGGCCATCTTAGTTTAGCATGTTAGCGAGATAACATGTTTATTTAATGTGAAACACAAAACCAGCTGAGGCTTAAAAATCCCAGAATCACCGTGATTCATCCTGAGATGAACATGAATGTTTGTCATGTTTTTATTTGCTGTCAAGACTTTTCATTCTAACGGCACGAGAGGCCGACAAAGTCATTAAAAACATCGTTTGGGATCCATGAATGTCTTCGAAATGTTGCCCATAAATACGTTTTCCTTTAAACAAGTGAAATCTTTGACCTTTTGGTGCAGCCACATGACAAATAATCAGATTGAGACTGAATGTCTGGGATCAGTTTCATGATATCTGTGGCTGTTGAGCTTCATTTATTCATGAAGCAGTTTTCTCCAAAAACTCTGCAAGGAGAATCAATATTGGCTGAGAAACTCTGAAGTGACCACGTGAATGTGTGTCGTGACTTTTCATCAGCTTCTTTAACGTAGGAATGTTTTAATATGGATATATACGGTCTATAAGTGCGGCCTGATGC
This sequence comes from Acanthurus lineatus, assembly GCA_029814665.1. Classification (NCBI taxonomy): domain Eukaryota; kingdom Metazoa; phylum Chordata; class Actinopteri; order Acanthuriformes; family Acanthuridae; genus Acanthurus; species Acanthurus lineatus. The sequence continues at coordinate 26,624,493 of JAPZDV010000021.1, read as the reverse complement.
ATATGGAAGAGGCGCAGGAGGAGACATAAATCAGATGGTGATGATTCAGACTTATGCAGATCGGCTGTGGACGTTCACGCTGCTGCATAAGCAGTCACACATGCATGTGCAGCAGCTCTATGCAAATACCATGCAATTATGCAGCATGTGCATGCGACGGAGATGTACAGTATGCAAATCACACACACACACACACACACACACACACACACACACACAGTCTGCTAGCCTACAGTGCAAGATTTAAGAGTGTGTGTGGATGTTGTGTGTGATATGAATTGTACCTGCGTATATTCATGTGATCCCCCCGGGCCTGTGTGTGTGTGTGTGTGTGTGTGTGTGTGTGTGTGTGTAGCTCTGCAGTCTGACCACAGACCTCCTACTCCTCCTCCACCTCCTCCTCCTCCTCCTGGTTGCTTTTATTCTTAATCTCCTCGCTCTGCCTCCTGTCTTCGGGCCGGCCTCGTGCCCTCCTTGGCACGCCTGCTGCTTCAGACTTCATCTCGACTTGTTAGCGGGGGGGGGTAAATATTCTTTGGGCCGTGCCCGGGGGTTGGCACGGCGGCCAGCTGCAAACTCATTATCACTTTATTATTCTCTGCGTCTGCCTCTAATTTATTCCCCTGCTGTCGCCACTGTGCTCGGTGCCTGCCTGCTGAGCCTCGAGAGCATGCCCGGACCTCCGCCTCCTCCCCCCACCCACCTCCTCCTTAATTCCCCTCCTGCTGAAAAGTTGAGGCTGTGGGAAGATGAGGTGGGGTGGGAAGAATTGAGGGAGCCATGGAGGGAAAACAGCGGTTATTTGGGAGGGAGGGATGGAGGGAGCATTTGTAGGTGTGGAGAGATGGATGGAGGTGAAGGCAGAGCCGGAGCTCATTACACTGATGCTGATTTGAGGGGAGGCGGGGGTCGACCGGCTGCAGGGAAGTGACCCTGAGAGCCGGTTTTGCAGCAGATAAGTCAGCATTCTGGTCTCTGCTGGAGAACAAACACAAAGCTGGTCTCCATGTCTCACATTTGGACTCTATCAGCTGCTGTCAGTCAACAGGGCGATCTGCGTCCTCGTCCTTCCTCCAGCAGCTCGGTGGAGTTCAGGGATGATGATACATCTCAGCATAATGACCGTGAGATGTGCTGCAGGTCTGAGTCACGCAACACAGCAGCAGAGAGTCAACAAGGTTGATTACAGGGCATTTCAGTTCAGTCATTGAATAATAAAAATACCTTCTGTCGGTGGCAAAATGTTACGCTGCAGTTATTCTGAAGTCTGTGTAATTAAGATAATGCAGCTTATTACTGAAATATTCTCAAATATAATTTCAGATGATGTGAATCTGCTGATTCTATCCTGAAAAAATGAACAATAAGTTTAACAGGAGACATGAAATTTTTATGCCTTACAGTTTTAAACGGTGTAATTTTCCCAGCGATGGGAGGAACCGCTCACTTTTAAAATGTCTCTCTTTCTCTTTTCACAGCTTCAGCAGTTTCAGTTTACCTTGGAGGACGCCGAGGTCGTGTCCTCGTGTTTTTCTCTGAGAACTTGGATGTTTAAGCAACCCTGGGGGGATTTAAAATTCTACAGTAAAACACAATTTTAAGGCTTAGAATTCCTGGATATTTAGTCACAGTATTCCACCGTTGTATTCCCAGCGTTGTGAGGAGGGAAGTGAATCAAGATTTAGACCTCATGTTGGGGAAGAAAAGCTATTAGTCTTGGCTTGTAAATGTTTTGAAACTCAGAGAGAAATTTGAGTTTGCTGTGTTTCAGCAGGAGTTGATGTTCCTGTTCAGAACTGCTGCACTCAAATAAAAGTTGATTTGGGACATTTTAATAACTGAACCAATGCCAGGATTTAGGAAAGATTTTTGGTTTTAATTACTTCACAAACTAAACTCTCAGGACCGGTCTGATCCCTGATCCCTGGGCTTGTCCCCGCAGGAGGAGGAGCTCCTCCACAGTCGTCCCTTCGCCGGTTCAGATCCTCATGATGGTTATTAGAGGCGGTGAAGACGTGGGACTCTGATTTGTGAGGATTCCACTGGACCGTCCCAGTGTCCCATTTAATCTGCCGGCCAATTTTCCACAGAGGTTTAGACGGAGCCTCCTGGTTCACCATGTACAGGAAATGCCGCCCAGACAGTACGGCATGTGAATACAGGCAGTCCTCTGACACGGCGGCGGCCTGGATGTCCCGGAAACTCAACCACCACATTCTGACTGCATCAGCAGGACGCCATCGCCATCAGCTGCAGAGACGCTTCTGTCACCGTCCTGCCGCACAAACCCAGAACACAGAAGCTCTGAGCTGATAAAAATGAATGGTTAATGAAGACAAAATGCAGCCTGAGGGCAAAAACTGAAAATAAATTCTGGCAAAATACCACTATTTGTGTTTTTAATTTAGTCCGTTACAATGGAAGAGAAGTATTATGAAAGAATAAAACATTATTCTAACATCAGAAAGACTGCTTGCTATGTTAAGATGCAACCACAGCATCGTGAAACTGAGTTAGTATCAGGTCTCCTCTGTTGTTAGAGACCTGACTTATGGGAGCTTTCACACCTGCCTTGTTTGTCCGGACTTTCTGACTTTTCAGTTTGATCTGAACCAAAACAGCAGGTGTGAAACCTCCATGGTCCATGATCCAGACCAAACCAGACCAAAAGAGGTGGTCTCAGTCCGGATCAAACTGAACCAGGGTTCGTTCGTGTCCAGTGTGAAAGCAAAGGTGTGGACCCTCTGAACCTTCGTACCAATGACAGGAAGTTACAGCAGGACACCTGGAAAATGGAAAACCTTTATAAATGTTACCAAAACAAGAAAAAGGAAAAGAGAAAAAACTAGAAAAATAATTCGTAAAGCTACAATCAAACTACAAAACAAGACATTTTCAAGACGCTGACGTCAGACGCCAACAAACCAATCAGAGTAAAGTACAGAGACACACAACCCACGAACCTCGATGACAATATGTCGCAGGTTTGTCACGTAAAGTTTGTTAGTCTGTTTGCATAACTGCAGTGTGAAACTGAAACCGACTGAACCAAATGTAAACAATGTGACAAAAACACGAACGTTGTCCGGTCTTTCAGGTGTGAAAGGAACCTTAAAGTGTTGAATAATGTAGAGGACTTAAAATGGACCAATAACTCATGTTTGTGTTACCCTCTTGCATCTCTTTCTATATATATTTCTATATCATATCATAAGTTATCTGCTCTAACTTTTCAGTGGAAAGTGCAGAGCACTAAGAGTCTCCTTCGTATGGGAGAACGTGGTAATCAGCTGCTCCTTAAACACAGACATTTAGCTCCGTCTGACACTCAGCAAATATCAGCTCATGACGGCCAAAAGGTGAGCTGTCATCACAGTGAGGAATGAAAGGTTTCCTCTCTGAGAAACTAACACAAAACTATCCGTAAGAGCAGCTGCTGACAGAGTCTCAAAAGTGGGAGACCTGAAGAAGAGCTCACAGCCGGAGATCAACAGCAGAATCAGAGAAATCTGCAAAGGTGTCGATTAACAGAAGGCAGAGTGCGACAGACGTCGAGTCTTCGCTGAATGAGAGTCAGCCTGTGAAAAAGTCAGCATCAACAAAGCAGAGAAGGATGCAGCGAGCAGGAATAATGAGCTGGAAACTTGCATGGGCGAAACAGGGCTGCAGAGCTGGAGGAGTTTTTCAGGGCGTTCAGGCTTCCTGCAGTCAAGTTTTGTTTGTTTTCTGCATAAATATATAAGATGGCAGACATTTGAAGCATTTCAAGCCTCAGACAAGAAAATCTTCTGTCGTTATTATTATACCATCAGTCCAAAAAATTAACAACTGTTAGAAATTATTGCCTGAACAGTTTCCTAATAAAATCATGATCTCAGCTGCAGGTTTCAAGTCTTTTTCAATATACGCAATTTTCTTTTTTCTAAATTGGAGTCACTTTTAGAGTAAAATGGGCCATAAAGCATCATATGCATAAAGGCAGAGCTAGCTTAAGACTGACAAATAGCTGCGTGTCTGAGGGCTCGGTTTGATCCAATCAGGACAGAGGCAAAGCTCCGCCCTCTCATCCAAATATGGTCACTTCGGGCTGTAACCATTTAGCTTCAGAGACACTACTATTTTAAAATAATAATTCAGCACTGAATTTAATCTATTTTTTACATCTCAGATCATCTCCCTGTGATTTTACTAATTCTAAAGAACTTTGTAAAGTTTGTTTCAGCATGAGCTCATAAAGTCTGTTTCATCAGTGCAGTTAGCGGGCTGTTCGCCCCAAGTGCCTTAACTTACTGTGAGAAGTCCTGGCTGTTTTTCCATTGAGATCAATGGAAACTGTAATGAAAACACCACTGGGTTTAATTACTGTTGTTTTTTTTAAGTGCAGTCTGTTTTGAAAAATATATTTATCATTAAACATCTGGACCTTCTGTGATGATTGTGTTCAGTAAAGACTTTTTGTGTCACATCGTTGCCACTGTTACTTTGGAGTTGGTCCAATTTGTGGGTTATGCTGCTGCTGTTTCCCTCCTTTAATACAGAAAAGACAGGAAAAATACGAGATAAGACATGCATTTGATGGAATAAAACACCTTGAACACATTAGAAATCTAATGTTGATAAATCTAATTGTTGTAACGATTCAGTGCTGCAGTGCGTCTGTGTTTTCACATGACAGAGATCAGAGGAGCAGGTCGATGTGGCATCCATTGTGTCTGCTCTTCCATACATTGAGCTCCTTTATGAAGCTCTTTTGTCCTCCACCAGCTGTCCTGCTCCACGTCTGCAGAGTAAAGTCATTAATCTTGTCAAACAACATACCTGCAGATCTCTAATTCATGTGATGGCGCAGATGAAATTTGGGCGCCGGGCTGCGGATCCGTCTGAAGCCCTGATAAAGCCCCGTTAATTGATATGCTAATTGAATGTGTATCATGGTGTCTGTATGATCGGTGCGGGATGAGCCTTTCGAGGCAATTAACTTCTGTGACTGCGCTCCGAGGCTGTGAACAAAAGATGTGTGTGTGTGTGTGCATAAAAGCATTGTATGCTGGGGGTGTCGGTGAAGAAGGGAAATGTCTGGCTCTTTGTTTGATTTCTTGTCATTTCCCCAGTTTTTGTGGGGGGAAACATTCGGTTAGCACGCATGCCAACTGAGGTGTTTCGCTCTCTTGTTTTAATTTTGTGTCTCAAAGACTGAAGCAAGTGACCAAAAGCTGTTCTGCTTTTGATTTCAGGAGGCCTGAGAACAAACAGAAGTCACTGTCCTGCTGAGTTCAGCAACTAAATGAATTTGATGAAGGTCTGCAGCTTGAAATCACGAGTTACAGGAATGACTGAGGGCACTAGCCTGTGTGTGTGGGTGTGTGTGTTTAGAAAAAATAACTGTGATAGCAAAAAAAAACAAATTAAAGGTTCAACAGACTGAAAATGGTCAATAAAGAAATAACTTATCAACTGATCAAGTCTCGTCTGATGATGTGAATCAGAGCTAAAGTCAGAAATTTTTAATGAAGCTTCAGAGAAACTTAAATAATTTAGTGTCAAGTTACAGTTAACAAAGTAATGTATTTCTATCAGTCTTCCATCAGAAATTTCAGCCAAAGTTGCTTCAATAATAGATCATCTGACCCATTAATTTCCATTTTAGATAATATATTTTCTCTCAAGTATTAATCCTAAAAACAAAATAATGAATGTATATTTTCAAAAAGTTCTTATTAAAAACAGTATTTAAATAACCTGAAGAGGTGAAGGTCAGTGGTTTGTCCCAGAGAAGCTGCGAGAGAGGTGGATTCACCTGAAATATGATGACAACATTATACATTCAGTGTG
>JAPZDV010000021.1:26594985-26618153 GCA_029814665.1 Acanthurus lineatus | reverse complement strand
GTACAGGCTGTCTCCACTGTTTATGTCTCCATCACACACACACTGACACACACTGAGGCCTTACTGCCGAGGCCTCCGGCAGGTCGACTCACAACAGGCACAGTGTGTCGCCTCCAGGGCTCCGAACCTTCCGCCCAGCTCTCAGGTCTTATGCAAAGGATTGACACGTCTGCAGATTTCTGCTCCATGATTTATCACTTCAGACTCAGACTGTCATAAAGTTTCATCTGTTTGCTTTTTTAAAAGTTTATTTTTTTTTCTCTGCAGAATCGTCAAGGTGAAATTTCCATCTGATCTTCGTCTCTTTGATTGTTTGTGTCGAGCAGAAAGTCGTCCCGGAGAAGAACAGCGAGGTAGAACTTCAGTGTGAATCTGAGACGGGACATTAACACACAAGGTGAGTTTATTCAAATAAAAACAATTTAAAAGAGAAGCGGGTAAGAAATTAAAATGTAATGACTTGTCAAAAATATTAATATGCTATAACAACAAGAAACAAGTTACATAAAACCTAATAAAATGACATAAAGGTCATTTAAAAGCAAACTTTCCCTCCCTGGTTCATCACTGACCACCTGAACTCGACCCCCCACACAGTCACACAGACGTTTGGCCTCACTTTAAAGCATCAGTGTCCCATTAGAGTCAAAGTCTCTCTGTGACTCACCTCTCCACCCTGAACTCCACCTCTCCTGGGACTTTTCACTCCCTCTAACTTTGTCGGGAGGAGTATTGCTGCGTAAGTGTTTCCATTGGAGTCGGTTGAAAGCCACGTGCGTCACGCGTTGGGGGTACCCCTCACTTTAAACCGTGACATCATGGGGTCGTGACCGAGTTTCTGACCGTGACGAGCTGGACGTGGCTGCCGGCCGACTCGCCACAACTGGACGCTCACATTACACACACATTACAAACACATTACAGACATGCTGTAATGGAAAGTAACTTATGTTTATTCTGAGTTTTATGAGTTTTTAGATACATCGTATGTTATATACATCGTATTTCCATCTTCAGCCTCATTGTACCTTTTTTTTACTGCATTTATTCCCTAGTTTACATTCATTTATTTAAAATTAAACCAAGTATGTAAAGTTATTACCTGAACCTCCACCAACTACTGCACAGTATTAAAAAGTCAAGACATCAGTAATGATAAACTAATAACAAAATACCCATAATGCACTCAAGGCCACTAACTGAAGTAAGTAGCAATCTTTGCCAAAAAAAACAACAATAACTTGGTTTTATATGTTTTCTAGTTGTGTTTTTTCCATCATCCCAAACGTCTCCATCAATGTTCGAACTTAGAGAAATCTGTCACTTTCTTCATTTTACCTCCTGTCCGTGACTTCCGGATTAACCAGTCAGAGAGTGAGGACGGAAGTCAGCAAACGTGACTAAATGTAACGTGAATTGTAGAGGTGTAAAAAACATACTGAATCATGAAAATATTGTGATATTTCATGACATGATACTGTAACGATTCTTTGAACACTGTATTGATATTTTATCAATAGTTGAGATTGCACAAAAAGTAGCCCCATAATAAAGGATATACGGGTATAGGAAAGGATATAGGAACGGTTGACACATAAAATAAACTTTATTTGTTCACGCATATAACATTGAGTGATTTTTATAATGAGATTTAAAAAAAAATAGACTATTTCGGAAAAAATTTGCAATATATCGACTTGCTTATAGCATCCCAATATAAAGCAAATATCATATTGTCACTCCTGTAATGGACATTTATCATATCGCCAGATTCTTGCAAATACACAACCTAAATCCTTTTATTACACAAATACACAACTTCACAATGACTTTACTGATTATTTTCAATCAAGAGGCCATTAAAAACTAAACATGAATCTATAAAAGTAAAAACTGGAAACAAAATGTGTGTGTTCGTGAGTGTGTGTGAGTTTCATTGAGCCAGTGAAGGTGACACTTTGTACTATAATGTGTGTGTGTGTGTGTGTGTGTGTGTGTGTGTGTGTGTGTTAGCAGAGGTAAATGTCAGCCATTTAAAGGGTCTATTTGTTTTTATATTTATTATAATTTGACAGCCACAGTGTTGTGTGTGTGCTGCTGTGGTTTGATTGGCACATGTCACACACGTCAGTCAAAAAGAAAAAGAGAAAGGGACATTTGAACGGCGGTTATTCACGCCCCGCTGCTCGGTTTAATGTCTGGCAGAGATCTAATTACAGCCGCTCCGAATCTGGCTCCCCGCTTTTAATTAACACGCCCAAAAAAAGAGAAATGGGGCAAAAATGTAAAATTAATTGAGTGGAATTTGTAATTCAAAGTGTGCGAGTGAGAGAAGAAGGAGAGGAGATCAAATACGAGTCCGTACTTTTAAGAGTTGGTTCCCGTGGGGTTTCCCACCCTGTGTTTCAAGGTTTGTGTGTTGTGATCCACGGAGGGGCCGCGGCCTCCATTTTCAAAACGAGGCATCAGAACGAAAGTTTACGGAGAGCCGAGTAATGATGTGGATTCTTGCTGGGAGAAATGGTGTTTTAATAAGTGGAGGCTGGCGGAGGAGGCGGCTCTCAAGGCTGCACACGGCCGATTAATGCGGCGGGCACGAATCATTTATGGAGGAATCACTCAAGCTCACACACTATTGATTTCACCCAACAACACACACAAACACACACACACAGTCATACATACATAAGCACGAGGTGAATTCACTGTGTTCAACATGTTTTCCGGGGAAAGTTTATTTTTTCATGTAGTTTTGTTATGCAAAAGGAAAAAAAGGGACATTTTAAATTCTACATAAAACCTTTTTCTTTGACTGATGTGGATTAAAAGTCGAAACCATCATTATATGAAGGTTTGAGAAGCTCATGAGGTGTGAATGAGACAAAGAAAACATTGTGGAACATTGTGATTAATGTGTAGTTCGTATTTTATTATCACATTATCTAAATCTCAGAGTGCTGAAAATATTAATGTAGCCTGTTGTCATTCTCGATGCAGCCACTGACTTATATTTTATGTAAAATCTGAATTCAAAAACAGGAAAAACAATGTTTTTCCATGAAATAAAGTAAAAATCATCAGAAAGTATTAATACTCTAGTAAACCTTTACTTAATTATTCTGTACTTAGGCAAATATACTTGAACTAATAAAGACAAATGTATCTTTAATTATATTACTGATGAATAGCAGGTATGTTATCTTTCATTACTTAAATATTTGATTTTTTTTTTATGTCTTAACTGGCTATAAAAAATACAAATCTGTTTACAAATATTACTTAAAAAACTCATTTTAATAATTTCTTTACTCATATTTAAATAAAGTCAGAACATACAAAAGCGCTTCGTGAGTACTTCTTCGACCCTGAACTGACATGCAGGCACAAATATTAGATGTACTGGTGTGTATTTTACATTTGTGGTGTTAAAACTTTGTACCGACATAAAACACAGACACTCGAATGTTTGTATTTGAACAAAATATTCTCTTTATTCTGCAGAGAACTGAATGGTGGAGCTCCACTGATAAACGTACAAGAGTTCAGCTCATAAACAAATGGAGAATTTACAACCAACAAACTATTGCAACCGATACAAGAAAGTAAAGTGAACCGTGACGGGCCGAAACCATTCCGAAGAGAGAATACCAAGAGAAGCCGGTGGCAGGTTTGGCAGAGAGTAACACTGAGAAAGAGACCGGGTTAAACCATTGTACAGCTGTAAGAGGGGGAGTATTTGTTTGTGGCTTTTTTCACGGTTTTGTTGAAGCCCTTTGAATTAAACTGTCCAAATAAAAAATATTGCATGTAGGTTTTTTTGCAGAGATAAAGTTTTGGTGAACAACACATTTGTGCTGCTGACCAATAGCAAACTGTTTTGACACCTGTCGTACCTTACGGTAAAAAATTATTGTTTCTTTAGCTAAGTTTGTAAAGGGCTTCTCAATAACAGAAGATTATCAGTGGCTTAAATATTTAAATCCAGGTTTCCTTCATGTCGTCTATCTCAGTGTTACGTCGTATTATTAGCATTAAACAACTGACATAAAATAGACTGGAACTTGTTTCAGCTGTAAGCATCGATGTCAAATTTGATATTTTAAATTCAGATCTGAATACACCATAAACAGACAAATAACAGTTGTTTTTCAAAGACATCTTTTTTTTTTTAACCATTTTTCTTTTATACACAAAAAACAACAGTCAAGAGTACCAAATATGCATGCTGGATCTGTACGTATGTCAAAAAGGGGTCAAAGGAGGGGGTCGCGGGAAAAAGGTGGGTGTCATATACACTTTTTTTAAAATCTTTTTTTAACGTGTTTTTTTTAAAAGTTCTTTATTTTCATATATATATACGAAGCTGTTACTCCTCGAAGCTGTGCTGGGTACTGTGATCAGATAAGCAGTGGTAAGAACACAACACGACTCCTCTGTGAGAATCACAAACATATTCAAACCTGGCTGCAAATAAAACTTTGCAGAACTGCTTGAGAGTGAGTAGTATTTGCAGTAAGAATAGTAGTAGTAGTAGAGGAACAACAGACGGTTGCTCTTTTAACAGTCCTGGGGTGTTGGTGAGTACAAACACTCAGAAAAAAAAGGTAACAGCAAGTTTATTGTATCTTTTTGTTACATAAACTGCACCTTTTGTTTGAATTAAAGTGTACCTTTATTTTCTGACAGGTGAATCTAAACCTGTTTCCTGGAGTTATTCGAAGTTAAAGTTGAGTTTTCCAAAGTGAAAACTCAACTAAACAGTCTGGAAAAGTAAACGTGACAAGACAGATATTTTGGTTTGTCCCACTAACTCTCTTTATCTGTTTCTCTTTCCACCTCCTCTTAGTACTACGAGCGAAACCCCGCCCATTCGTGAACACCTGCACTGTGGGGGGGTCGATGTACCTGAGGGAAAACATTCGCCCCTCCATCACTAAAAAAACCCCTTGCTAACAGAAAAGGGAATGTTGTATGTTGAGGTGGAGTGAGACATGATGGGAAATCGTCCTGCAGAATCCTCAAGTCTGTAAATGTTAAACTGACATCATATAAAGCAGTACTTTAGTACCTCTTGACCTTCCGTATGTCCTGTAGCGTTTCCACTTGGTGGATGAGATGGACAGAATGAGATTAGCACTGAGATAGAAGCTAAATCTAATCAAATTAGTTGAAATCAGTACCAACAGGTCCATAAACCAAGATATTATAATGTGCAAACAAAATATTCAATTTGGAACTAAAAAAAAAGAACCTTATCTGAAATCCAAAGTAAATATTTGCTCTTGAGATTTCTGCAGGACTTTTTTTTTTTTTAAAAAAGAAATATAAAAGTTTTTAATTTAAAGCCAAAAAAAACTCCAGCTATGGCCGTCATGTGCAAATATACGAAGTAGCACGAGTTAGAAAGCTGTGACTCTGGGACTTTTGGTAACTTCTGTTTAAATCCTCAAGAACAAAAAAAGTCAGTTTATATCAACAGCACATAAACTGAAGAGTGCAGATCAAGTTCAGTCTGATTGATTTCACCACTGGGACATCATTGAACAAGGGTTTTTTAAACGTGGATTTTTTTCCTGACGTGCCACAAAACTACCTGCATGAGTTTGTTTTTAAAACAAAGAAACAGATCAACCAACGGTTCTGGCTGTACGGGACGCTCATTCACACAACATGGTTCATCTTCTGAGCTGTGATTAAAAAAACATCACTGAAACATCCCTTTCCAATGATCAACAACCGAACGACTAACAAGAACTGAAATCTTTGGTCTAAAATGTTTTAGGGGGGATGAAAACAGTCAAAAAAAACAGCAACCACGACTCAAAACAACCCTTCAAACTGTAATATCTTTAAGCTTTATATATATGATAGATACGACATCTCTGTAAATGTGACTCATGATGCATATGCAGACATCACTGGTAAATATTAACACAAGTCTCTCGTAGATGATAATGTGTGCAATTTCAGACAAGCCCTGTGTGAAGGAAAAGATCCGAACGTATCTCTGAGAAAAGTTTCAAAAGACGCCTCCTTCCCTCCTAAAGTAGCTCTACGTTTGCCTGTAACGAATACTGTACATCTGTCATAAAACTCTAAAAACTCGGCCCTGCTCACCATAAAACAAAAGGGAACTCTTTGTTTTTTGTTTGTTTTTTTCTTTAATAAATGTATATTTTCATACAAAGACATTCAACAGTGAGCAATGCAATATAGTTCAAGTAATAGAGTCAGGGATTTTTTGAGTTCCCTATTTGGAAAACAAAATTCAGCTATTAAAAAAAAATTTTTTTTAAAAAAAAAGAAAACTTTAGTGTGTGTTGTGATGGAGGGAGGAAAAGACTATGACATCCTTCTGGTGATGACGCTGTGTCTAAGCTACAGGAAGCCATGAGGGACAAGCCTCTTGAAGTGAAACACTACAGAAGTCAAAGTCGTGGGGATCTAGCTTAATCGGCTGAGAGTGATTTAAGAATCGATGCAGAAAAAAACCCTGATTCGTTTTTTAAAATCGCTGGTTTTGTTGTGTGGTAGTTTTTTTTTTTTTTACGGTAAACTTGAAACACCTGAGGGTTGATGACCGGAAACGGTAAAAGTCTGCCAAATGGAACGGGCCTGCATTTCCGATAGCACCTTGAGAGTTTTGGGTCATCTTGTTTCCGTAATGACTGCGGTGCTTTTAAAAAGACGAAGAAAAAAAAAACAGTTTTGGACCCGAAATGATCCTTTATGTACATTCAAGATTCTATCGACATACCCCGCCTTGCTGTCCCCTGATAGTCCACGAGGAAGAACTGAGACCGTCCTCACAGATGGACTCCAACAGGTCCACAACACAAAGAGGCTGCGTCCAAATTCAGAGGCTGTTGACCTTAAAGACGTCTGCAACGAATGGGAACACTTCCGTAGAGATTTGAGCACAGTGAAATCTGACATTTTATCTCTGAAGAGATCAAACTTAAGTCTTTTGTCAACCAAACTGTGGTGAACCAAAATGTAGACAAAAGACCAAAAAACGTTGTCTCAGTTGGTACAGAATTGTTTTACGGTACTTGACTGAATTCGTACGTAGCCTCTGAAAAAGGACATAGCTAAACATGTGTCCGGTGTGTTGCAGCTGTTTGGTCCAGATGTGTTCGAACCGTCTCCATTTCTTCCTCCACACAAACTGATTTTAGCTCAGCTGGGATGGCAGCAGTCAGCTTCAAGCAGAACCCAGTTTGGACTGGTCTGATTCCTGCAGCTGCTGTTCTGTCAAATACATGTTGAACAACACGCTGCAGGTTAGATCCACAGTTTACTTCACACACTTTAGCTTGTTTTTCACGTTATTTGTTCACTTCATGTTTTTAAGGAACATTGAAAGCTGTTGGACAAAAGACTCAGAGGTCACAGGTCACTACTTCATCTTTCGACCCGCCTACTTTTTTGAAACGACTCATTTTAGATAAAAACACCAAATCATTTTCATGTTTTAGTTAGCATTATTTAAACATCGTCTTTATCCCTTTGCCAATACATTTTATTTCAAAAGTTAGATCAATTTTTATTTATAAATTTTACAGTTTAACATCTCCTGCAGGTCCGGATGAAACATCATGACATGATCTTGTTTCGCCTTCTCCGGACTGTTCGTACCAACCAAACAGACCGAAACTAACTGTTATTATTTTGTCAAATTCTCAGAGTTGGAAAGCAAAAGCAAACATGAGTGAACAGCGATCAGAAAAACAGGCCAAACTGGGTCAAACGCCGCTGCCGAACTGATTTGGTCTCAAACGGAGAACATGACGGGAGGCTGACGACTATCGGTGGCTTTCTGCTCCAAGAACCTCACCTCCCCAGACTCATGTACCATGTGTGAGCGGACTGTGTCAAAGCTGGGGGGTAGTGTGAGGGGGGCAGATGACGGTAAACTACACTGTGAGGTGTCGTGGAGGTGGAGGACATTGAGACGGGGGTTTAGATAAACACATGGTGGGTACAACCAACGTTGTATCATTCATGCACAATGACTCCTCTGCAGCCTCTCGAACGAGCAACCCCCCCCTCCTACAACCTGATACACTCCTTCAGACGTACCTGTGTGTGTGTGTACGTGTGCATATGTGTGTGTGCGTTTTGTGGCCCATACACACTGACGCAGGCATATCGAACGGTAAAAAACACCAATGACGACGGGGAAGGGGAGAGGGGGGGGTTGTGTCTGACTTTGTAACCAGCGTCGTCTTTGAAGAACTTTTTGGTGGACGCCTTTCAAATGTTCTGTGTAAAAAAAATTAGGGTGGGGGGGCAGAGAACAGCTGCCTTTGTTTTTAATGAACCGCGGTCACTTCCTCCGAACGCCGCTGACCTTCATGTTTCATTAGGACCTTAAAAGAGCTTCAGATTCGCAGCGTTGAGCCGACTGTTTCGCAGACAAACAGCTCGCAAATGTCTGTTAGAGGGCAGCCAATCACAGAGCAGGATCATTTAGACAACAGCCAATCAGAATAGGAAGAATAGAATGAAACCTTGTTGTTAGTTTTTCTCTTCAGTTTTTTTAAGACCTTTTTTATTGTGTGATGCATCCACCGGTTAAAAAGTCAAGCAAACTGTCAAAAAGTTCGGAGTTGAAAAAAAAAAAAAAAAACAAATAAAAAGGGAAATGAAGCAATCTGACAAACAAACAAACAAACAAACAAACAAGCAGAACTGAATTTCACTCCAAAAGCTTCACTGTGCACTTTGATTATCTCTCGGACCTTTTAGTGCATCTCACTCTCTCTGCTCGACTGCTGAACTACACAACGCTAGATTGCACGTTCTTTCAAGTTTTAAGTTTTTTGTTTTTTATTTTTTTTAAATCGTCTAAAGCCTGTGTCTTCAGCTCGGGACATCGCCTCGGTCTACCTGCTCTGCTCTGTGTGTGTCACTCATAAAAACATTTAATCAAAGCTTATTATTTCTGAAAAACACAAGCAGTCCCAGTTTTTCAACCCACAGTCGTTAGCATATATTCATGGATCTCTCTCTCTCTTGTTAAACCACACATAAAATGGGTTTCAGGTTCCATGGTCACACACTTTTTCCCTCATGCTTTCCTTCCAAAGGATGATTTTGGTGAAATTGACCATTTGTGACCCTTTTTTTTTTCTTTCCTGCTTTAAGTGTAGGGACATTTTTGCAGCCTCAGCGCTCTGCGTGTTCTTCCATGATTCAGTCACAAAGCCGTCCTGATGCAAGTGTTTCAAATCCAATATTTCCACAGATCGCTCCAGCAGAGAGGAGCAGCCCGCTCTGTGGAAATATTGGATTTTAAACATTTGTTTCACAGCGAGCAAACATTTCTGTGCTCCTCTGCAGGCGGCAGACGTGTGTGGCGTCAGAAAACCTCTGCAGATGGAGCTCACAGGTAACAAACACCTGTGTTCTGACTCGGGCTGCATCCAACTAGTGTTAATTTAACGACTTGGCGACTCGTTTGGTCTTTAATTAATGAGTAATTGTGTATTCATTCAAGTTGCCAATTGCTGATTGATCATTTCAGCTTTCGTGGTGACTTTTTCCTCCTGGACAGAGAAAGTTAGCCGAGCGAATCACAGGAACATCCAGAGCGCTGAGGTCCCAGATGGGACTCGTTTAAGTGCTTCATCCTCGGCCGTCTGTATTTACAGAAGGTCCTGGCGTTTCTGTTTACGTACCATTTGGTTTTTCAAAAGGCGTTTTTTTTTTTTGGTGCACGAGCACGTGGCCCAAAACTCGGTTTTATGTGTGGTCTCAAACACACCATTCGTTTGCTTTTCTTCACTCCTTTTCTCCATTCACAAAAAAAAAGAGTAAAAAAAAAGAGAAACTAGGAAACACACACACATTAGCGGACTCTTCGCCCTCCCCCTCCCCCCTTCCTCTCCACACCAAACTTTGGTCTCTGGTTCTGATCCGTGACACTGCCGTTTACACATTGGCAAATTAAAAAAAACAAACAAAAAAAAAAAGTTACAGCAAAGCAATAATTAAAAAAAAAACATCTACAATTAGTATAAAAGCAAGCCTTTTGTCCTTCTTTCAAGACTACAAACTGTTTTGTGTCACTGGGCCCCCCCCCTTCAAACTCCCACCCTCCCCCAAACCCTTCAGCAGCAGTCTACATGGAGGAACACTTCCTGAAAAAAAGTGTCCGTTGTCTCGTTATGCTACATTATTTTTGCTTTTCGTACGGAGAGGGACAGAGCACAGACACGTGACATCGTCTCCTGCATTTACCACAAACAGAGTAAACAAAAGGGAAACATCGAGAACATGAAAACGACTCCAGAAACAAACGAAAAAAGGTCGTAATATAACCATCTGAGGTTGAGGTGGGGGGTGAAAAAGGGGAAAAAAAAAAAGGGGGATTTAAAATGGGAATGCTTTGTTGTTGTCTTCGTCGTCATTCGTGTGGATTTTGAGTTTCTGGTAAAAGTCTGAGCTGGAGTTTAGGTAGCAGCGGGGTCAACCTGAAACTCTGACGTCTCCTACTCCGTTTCCTTTCCTTCCTTCCTTCCTTCAGTCACTTATTTGTTTTTTTTTTTCACATTCACAAACATTTAAAACTTCCTTGTGCAAATCAAGCAGTCTTTAGAAAGAATGCCCTCCGAAATTGTTCTTGTAAAAATATATAACTCCAAGGTGGCTGACGTGTGTGTTGCAGCAAGTGTTTACTTCGTTTCTATCGTTATGGGGTCTGGTGTTGGGGTTGCTTTGTATTTCAACCAATCCCCCCTCCCTCCTTCCTTCCTTCCTTCCTTCCCTCTCCCCATACTCCCTTCCCCGAGAGGGGCTTGGTTTGTTGTCTATGTGGGGGTGTCGTCGGGTGGGTGGGGTTCATCTGCGTCCGGAGGGCATCTGTGCGTAGACGGGGTATGCGAGGCGCACGTTGAGCGAGTCGTTGTGCTGCACCAGGGAGGCCTGGTGGTAGTGGAGCACCAGGTCCTTCAGGCTGCTGTACAGGTTGTAGGGCTCAGCGAAGCCGAAGCCTCGCGGCGTGCTGTAGATGACGCAGTGCTTCACCTCGCCTTCCACGCTGAGGACACGGAGTAGAAAAGTTCAATCAGACCGGCTATTAATGTTTCTACGGAGTAATACTACAGTGTTTAAAAAAAGTTGTTTTTTGAAGAGATTACTGAAGAGTATCAGGGTCATAGATGAGATCAAGAAATCCAAAAAAGAGATATTTTTTTTAATTTTGCAATTTAAGAATTGAGAGTTCTTAATTAAGAGTCAACTTTTTTTATCATGCACTTTGAGAAAAGAGTCAAAATTTCGAGATAAAGTCGAAATGAACAAGTTTTTTTGCACAAAGTGTTCATTTCGACTTTATCTCAAAATTTCAACTTTTCTCATCCACGACCTTTTCACTCCTCTGAATGAGATAAAATTGAGATTTCGGATGTTCGTCCTGTTTGTACTCACACCACGGAGCAGGCGTAGCAGCCCTTCTTGCTGCTCTCTCGGATGAGGAACGCTCCGTCCGGCTTCCCGTGGAGCAGCTCCTCCGCCTGCGTCCTGTTCAGGTCGCCGACGAACCAGCTCTTCTCGTCGTAGTGAGGCAAGTTCTCGTCCTCCTCGCTCACAAAGTAGCCTCTGCACACACACACACACATACACAGTTACACAAGAGATACGTGTTGGACATAATTACACAGGAAAAACCTTCGTATTCTCAGTATTTTGACAAAAAAAAACAGGACAGATCAAATTAACAGCCCTCGCTCTGTGCACGCAGACATGTTTTGGTTACAGCGTTAACTTGATTTCTGAGCCACAGGCTTGGCAGAGGAAAGGAAGGAAAACTGAGAAGTTGAGACTCACTCGTCAGTGTTGTCGTTCTTGATTCCCAGCCAGTCGTTAATCCGTTTCTGACGAACTCCTTTGTGATTGAGCCAGCTAGAGACACAGAGAGAGAACCATGACTACCACCAGGAATAAGTTTAAAGGCTTCTTTCACTTTTTAACACTGTTTATGGTGAAACGAACGAGCATGAGAGTGAACAGAAATCAAATTAAAGAGTCTGCGACAAACGTCTTCACAATCTGCAGAGAAGCTGTTTGACTCGATGGAAAATCTCAGTTTCTGAGTCAGAAAGCGTCCATCTGTGAGAGCAAACTGCCTCCTGTGTGACAGGATGATTTACTGCATCGTGTGAGATGAAAACTGACTGTATCACATCACATCAGAGGTTCCTAATCAGGACTTACAGGATCCCAGGAGAAACATGTCCTAACACTGAAACTGACATAAGAGTTGCTGTTTCTGCAAACTGATCATCTGTGCGGCTGCTTGGTTGCCGAACAGATTTCCGGCGAACTTTTACCAGCTTCTCATATCAAACCCTAATATTTTCTGGGAAAGTGGAGCTGAAAAGCAGCTGTTCTAGTTTTAATAATGAACAGAAGGCAGAGACAAACTGTTACCCTCCTGACCCGACAGACAGGACCGCAGGCTTTTCTAACAGCAGGAAAAACACGGTCATGTGTTTCATCCTGGACTCCTGACAAGACGTCTGCGCTCAGACTCAATGGTGTCCTCTGTACTCACACTAGGTACTGGTCCCTGATCTTGCGGAGCTGTATGAGGTCGGGCTTCAGGCTGTTCATCTTCTTGTCCGTCTCCCGGTTGTCCATGGCTTGCGTCTTCAGGTCCTGCTCCAGCCGCACCTTGCTGTCGTGGATCTCTCCGAGCCGAGACTTGAGCTTCTCGTAGTTCATCATGATCCGCTCGATCTCCTTGTCGTTGCCTTCGCGGCGGAAGCGTTCGATGTAGTCCTTGCTGTAGCGCTCCTGCGTGTGACACTGCTCCTCGAAGATCTTTATGGTCTCGTTGAAGGCTTCGATCGCCGTCCGCTTCATCTGGATCTCCTGGGGGAGGCAAGAGGAGGAGGTGAGTGTGTGACAACAACGACAACAACAAAACACCAGTCCGAACTCAAAGGTGGAGGAGCACCTGTGACGTCTTGGTGTATTCTTCGTACAGTCGGTCGTACTCTTTGCTCTTCTCCTGGTACTGATTGTGGTACTCCTGCAGCTTCTTCCCCACAGCATCTATGTTGTCCTCCTTCACCAGCTGGTCCTGAGGGACGGAGGAGGAGACACAAAGCGTTACAGAGCGAAGACTCAGGCCGAGGAGGCGGGGAAAGGCTGCATGTCGGCGTGAGACGCTAAAGAAAGGAAAGCTGTTTTCTAATGAAACACATGCATGTTTGCTCCCTTCACCCCTGATTCTGCTTACTGAGGGTGACTCTTGAACCCGCTCGATAATGAACCACCCACAATGCCCTGGGTGTGCGACAAAGGTGTACACACTTGGAGACATTGCCATCTTTAAGAGTAATGACTTGCCTAGCGAACGGGTGGAGTGAGGGAGTGGGGGAGGGAGGGAATAAATGCAACAACGGGCCTTTGACACCAAAGATGAGGGCAATTTTTCAGTGAGCAGAGATCCTGCTGCCACTGCAGTTTGGAGCGGAAACACCCAGCAGGAGTCGCCCCGTATGGGGGAGGAGGAGGTGGGGGAACCAGTCAGAAGGTGTTTTAAATGGAGAGCAAACTGAGGGACGGAGGGGCCACAACCTGCTGCCACACAGGTGGAAATACTGACATCTAAAATATCGTTGAGTGCTTCATCTTAAAGACAGAAGAGCCAAACTTTTGTGGCTTCAAACCTCCAAAGTTTACAATCAGCAGGTGCGTTCTTGGTTTTCTACAGAGATGTTGGATCACAGTAAAGCCCAGGTTGTACAGACCCCAAATTTCCCTCAATAAAAAAGATAATCCTGTGGTTTGAGCGGGTGCGGTTGCGTACAGACCTGCTGGAAGCGGGAGATGGGGTACATGAGCTTGACGTCCAGCTTGGTGTTGTACTGAGCCAGAGACTCGTGTCTGTAGTGGCAGATGAGCTCCACCACGGAGCTGAACGTCAGGGGGTCGGAGAAGCCGTACTTCCCGTCCCGATGGTAGATCTTTATCAGCTTGTTGTTGCCGCCCTTCCTGAAAACGTAAACATACACCAGATTTAAACCTTTATGTTAGAAATGCACTGAGAAAACAGAGATGCTCTTTAATATTCGCACTTTAGCAGCTTCTCCTTCAGGGCTCAGTTCCCATTCAAGCACTTTAACTCCGAGGCAGAGGGCGATTTGCTCCGATTTACCAGGATGCTGCGTCGGCAAAATGCTTATTAACGCATGATTCCCCTCGATTTGTAGTTAACTAGAGGGACGGCTGCACGAAAGTGGAGAAAAAGTAATCCACCACTCCTCCCAGCCTCCATTAAACCCATCTGTGGTTTAAAAACACACTCCGTTCATGACTGCGACATGACTCTTACCTCAGCGTGAGTGTGTAGTCGCCCTGCATCTTGGTGGACGCGTCTCGCACCAGGAAGGTCCCATCAGGCATGTCTCTGAGCTTATCGTTCACCTCCTCCCTGAACACAAAGCCAAACACACAGAAAGAGAGAGAGAGAGAGAGTGTTTGAGTTGGTGGAGCGATCTGAGCACAGATGGTGTTCATTTAAAAAAAAAAAAAAAAAGTCTGCCTTCAATTTCCAGTGGCAGCGCGTGAGGACTTTCCCCACAGCCGCACACCTCAGAGTAAACAGTCCGTCAGGGAGTGGACGGGCTGCTGCCGATGACAGACTGGCTGTCTGCTCTGTAGGTGTGGTTGTCATCTCGGTGTGTGTGTGGATTGCGGCTGCGATGCTAACCTGCACTTACGAAGGTGAAGCAGTGACTAAGACCTTAACGACTTGGACTCGTCACTTTTACAGATCGACTCTAAAAACAACAACAGCAGTGTTTCTGAGAAGCTGCTCTGTTTTCTGCCTCACATGTGGTGAAACTCCACTCCAAGGCAACTGATTTTAATCATTTGAGGGCTCAAACAAAAATCATGGAGTTGTTTTTTTTTTTAAAAAGCTGCACGAGTTTCAACAATTCAGTGTGAAGAACACAAACATGGAGCTGTAAATTATTACGTGTTGTTTTAGTTTCTGGCCACGTTAACAGTTATAAAAGCAACACAAACATTAAAGGACACATAAACACGACGTACACAGGACAGAATTCAGCCTGTGTCGATCTTCTCCCTCACTTTTTCTGTCAATTAAAGGGTTTTTCCCTAAAATACTTCAGTCACAGCTTAAATATCACAAACAACAATGCAGTTTTGATGCTTTGGGGACCAAACTCTCCCCTTATATGCACCAAAGTCCAACTGACAGTAATGATACAGGTGAGTGAGAACTAAAAGAAATCAACATTTTTAACTAAGACTTGATTTGTTGTGAGATATTAACAGCCTGTTATAGCAGTTGGGTAAACCACCTTAAGACAGAGTGTGTGTGTTACCTGGAAATGTCTCCCCAGTACCACTCAGCCTCTTGCAGTGAGCCTCCTGCTCCTCCATCCTTGGCGCCGTTGCTGCTGCCCCCTCCCATCCCACCTGTGGAGGGCTGCTGGGGCTTCGCCGGCTTGGGTGGAAGAGCTGGAGGAGAGAGGAAGTCCGTTTGTTACCACAGGTTTCTCTGTGTTTGCCAAACTTCTGCAGCAAAGGTCAACCATCCATCCATGACTACACATTTTAAAAACTCTCCTGAAGTTTTTCGACCACATACACGAATAATTACGCCAGAAAAAAGCCTGAGAAGTTTGTTTCCCGTTCGCTTCCAAACATGCATACTTCATATGCAAATTGTGGCACGGGAGCTGTATTTATATCTGCAGCAGCGGTGCATTCGGTGACCGTACGGTTATTAATCACACAGGCAAACAGTGGCATGACAAACACAGCTCATACATCATCACAGTAATTATTCTGTGTCATAAACCACACACACATGCACACACACACACACACACACACACACACAGCAGAGTGAAAGTTATGGGCTGCCTGGGAGAGACTTCCTGTGGAAGGATGTGGAAGTTTGTTACACCTGCCAGCGCTCCTGTTTTCATTAAGTTGCTCCTGTTCCTGAACTCGTCCTCCCACTCGCTCGCTGCAGGGAAACTTCCTGTTAATATTCTGTAGCTGTTGTAACAGCAAGATAATGTTGGAGATCAGGAACAAACGTCTGACTGAAAGTTCAATTAAACGTCTTGTTATCCTTTTTTTTTCTGGTTTCACTTAAACAATAAACAATACACGCTCCATCTTCTCTAAAGATCATAATTCTGTTTTTTTTGTCAATTATATTTATTGTTTTTGTGATCAAACGATCAACATAACCAGAGTTTCACTTTGCTTTGCACAAACTGTGTTGTTACATTTGCTTGTTAATTAACAAATAGTTCAATAATAAAATAAGAAAATTATCATTTTTTGACATGTAGACTTTATAAGATTTATGTAAAGTCCTTTCATGGCTGCTAGTTTTGCATTTAAGTTAATCTTTAGTTAAAATATTTGTGTCTCTCTGTGTGATGTCAAACTGCACCTTTAAGTTCGAACCGTAAACAACAACAACAGTCTTTACATCTCAAGGTAAATGTGGCCAGAGGGAACGCTACAGGCTAGCAAACAAAAAGCTCTTGTGTTTGCTGCCATGCTGTGTGCCAAACAGAGCTAGCCTGAATGTGACCCACAATACCAAAATACACACACACAAACACACAATCGCACACACACACACACACACATTTGGAGCAGACCAGAGTTTACAAGTCTGCAGGCACATCTGGATACAGTTTAAGGAACAGCAGTGTAATTACTGGAGAGCTCCTACATCACAAATCAGTTTACGCACGCACACCCACAGAAACACACACACACACACACACACACACACACACACACATATATGCACACACACACACACAGAGGACTAATGTGGAAGGCGTTCTGTAAAAAAAAAAGGGGAAAGTACACTGATGAGAGTAGCCTGAAATGCCACCGGAGAAAAACGTTCTCCGGCTGCACGGCGGCTGGAGCGTCCCGGAACATTCTGGCCTCACAAATTACCGGATGACACGCACACACGGATGACAGAAACAGACAGGGGAATTCCCACAGCGCTCCGAAAAGGAGCCGAACAAGGCCGAAGAAATGATACCCAATATGATCCCTGTGTGTGTGTGTGTGTGTGTGTGTGTGTGCAGCAGTGTTGTCATTATTCACCGTGTCAATGAAAGTTAACGTGTCGCTTCAATCACACTGAAACACTCAGTCACGTTTTCTTTGTCAGCATTTCACAACTGCATTAAAAAAAAGGAACCCCTTTCAGCCACTAGGGGGCGGCAAAAATACAATCTGACAAAAAAACTCCAAAAAAACTTCCTGTGTAAATATCGTTAATATGAACGATGGAAAAGTTAACGAGCTGCAGCTTCACGTGCAGCAACATTTGTTTGCACAGTTTCTGTTGAACTCAAACACTGCTTAAGGCCTCACAGCCACTAGGGGGCGCCAAAAACACACAACTGATGTGGAGAGTGTAATCTTGGAACTGTTACAGAAAAACTTAGAGGATGTTTTTAAATCAGCTGTGAAGGTCAGGGCCCCCACGCTACCCCTGATCTGTTACCTGACTATCACTGCAATTTAAAAACACCACAGTGTTATAAGAATCCGGATTGCAAACAGGAAGTGACACCTGGTTTAAACACTCTGATGACATTTTCACTTTATGCCGAGAAAACCTCATCAAAGAAGGTTGCACCGCTAATAAAAAATATCAGAAACACACACAGAAACACACAGAAACACACACAGAAACACACAGAAACACACACAGAGCAGGTGAGCTTCAGTTCAGTTCGTGTTGTTGCACAGTTGTTCTCCTTCGACCCCGCTGTTCCTCTCACTTTTTCCTCTCTCTGCTTTCCTTTCCTCCCCTCTTTCACGTCACCACGGCAGTCTGTTGCTGCAGCCAAAACTGTCATTCTGCAGCTGCACTGTTCCCCTCTGTCAGCACTTTACACACTAACACACACACTCACACACACACGCTCAAATGCACTTCCAAGGGAAGACAGAGTAAAAAAAAATCCCCTTTACATAAACACTAAAACTTCTGCATGACTTAAAAAAAAAAATTAGAAAAAAATTTAAAAAGGCATAATATAAACAAAAATGTTTTCAAACTGCTCAAACTGAACTGAAACACACTGGACATTAAGTGTGTGTGAGTGTGTGTGAGGTTGTGTTTGCATGTTGTTTCTTTGTGTGTGAGAACGTCGACCACACAAAGGACAGTGTCATAAAAAGGACAATAGGTGGGTCACAAAGGCTTCAACTATCATTTTTTTACTAACAAATCTATCAAATCTCCTGTTGATTTAAACAAGTAGTCTGTAAAAAATGTTAAATAATCTTAAATTTGCTGAAGTTGTTTCAACAAAACTAAAAAAATACAGAAATACATAGTTTTCAATTATGTAAATAAATAAAAGATTTGTAAAAATGACAAAAATCCACACAGCTATGAACCTGAATCAGGTTAAAATTTGTAATTTTAGCTGATAAACTGATATTGTGTTTGTAATTGCATATTAAAAAACAAAAAAAACTACCGTCACTTAGTGCTTGTGACTTTTTGCAGAACTGTGACAAACAACAGGACAATGAACATGACCATCACACCACACACACACACACCAAATCCTTTGTTGCAAAGCTCCACTGGAAACTTAAAGCATGAAATCATGAGTGTGTGTGTGTGTTTGTGTGTGTGACTTCTGCAGCAGCTTCGCAGCCTCTGACACACCGATCAATACCTCTGATAAGTCTGCTCTTTTCAACATCCGTCCTGCACAAAAAACAAGTCAAACTCACTGATGACAACCGTCCCACTGCAGAGGACGGACACCGAAAATGTCACACAACGTGAAAAACATTCAGATTTCAGAGCTGCGTTGATTTAAACTGTAAATAAAAATATCTGTCACTGGGAGAAAGCAAGAGGGACGGCGAACAAAGGCGACCGTCAGCTCAGCCTCCCTCTCCTCTCCTTCCTCCCCCTCCCCCTCAGCAGACAAAGGAGCAGCGCTCAGCCACACACACACACACACACACACACACACACACACTCAGAGCAATATCACTTGTCATCACACATGCAGGCAGAAACCCGAAGCTCTCCTGAACAATGACTGTCAGCACGGACTGACGGACACACATGACAAACACACAGCGCGTCACAAAAAGCCTCGGTCGTGCTTTGCAATAATAAAAAAAACAAAGCTTTAAAAATCACAAGTGTGCACACAGCTGATCGGTGACGGAGTTTAGTTCCCGTGCAGCAGCAGCAGCAGCAGCGACTGCACCATAACAAAGATCTTTACTGCGAGAGCGACTGCATGCCTGACCTGCACAGATTTACTGTCCTGAAAACATCTGCTTCTCAATCTGTTTGATTCCTACAACTTCACATCTGGACAAAGTGAGGAGCTGCAGGTGGTGTGTGTGTGAGCGAGCGAGCATCGGCAGTTCGTGGGTGTGTTTCAGCGTCACAGCTGTGAAAGCATGCACACACACACACACACACTTCTAACATACGGAGATGTTTGACTGCACTTCAGTTCAGATTGTTGCAACACTGAGGCTGCAACTAAAACCATAAAAATTTACTCTATAACATCTGCAACATCTTGAATTTTCCGTTTTTCTGACCGACGATGTAAAATCTAAAAATACTTAAATGAAAATACACAAAGCAGAAAAAGCTTCAGAAACTGAATCCAGACTCCACAGACTGATTGTTGCAGCACTAAATCCCAAAGTTACAAAGAACAAAGCAGTCGGACCAACAGCAGAAAATATCCTGACAAATGCATGTGCACACACACCAAAAGCTGTAGGTTGAGTCAAAGAAACAACGTGGAAAAGTTGAAAAAAGTGTCAAACAAGTAAAAAAAAGACATAAAAGGACCAAACTTAAAAAGACAAAGTGAGTTTAGTAACTGATAAGTAAAAGAAATCATTAAATAACAAGAGATTAATAAGACAAAAATACACCAAAAGGACAAAAAACTGTCCCATTTGGTCTCTTACCGTCCTCGACCATCGCATTCTCTGTTAGCTGCATTCTGCCACTCGTCTATCAGCTGTTTCCCTCCTCCCTCCTTCTCTCATTCACTCTCCCTCTCTCTGTTTCGCTCTCTCTCTCTCTCTCCTCCTCCTCTTCCTCCTCCTCCGCCACCACCTCCTCCTCCTGCTCTCAACTCCTTCAGACTGAAGAGGAGAGCGAGTGAGGCTGATCCTAAAAGACAGACGCTGCGCTAACTAATCCCTGCATGGAGGCCCGCCCCCTCAGCCAATCAGGAGGCGGCGAGGAAGGAGGGAGGTTGTGGGGGGGGGGCGGACTGCACGAGAGAAAGAAAGAAAGAAAGAAAGGAGGGAGGTGGAGTTACCCCGTGGTATATCCATTCCCTCTGGGACACACACACACCCCCGAACACACACACACAGCAGTGCTAAATCAACAGGTCGTCTCCTATTGAACGCAGTGTGTGTGAGTGGCAGCTGAATGTGTGCGACACACTTGTTTATTCACTCTGTAAAAGTTCATTTCAGTCACTTCAGCCTTTCAAACACAATTTATAGTTTTATATATAAAAAAAAACAATGGAAAAGAAGCAAATCCTCCCATCTGAGGTCCTACAATGTGTTTAATGTTTGGTATTTTTACCTACAACAACCGTCAGCCACAGACATGCACACACAGCAAAACACATTCAACCCACTGCCAGTCCCCTTTAAATTTAAAAATTACTATTTATGTCCAGTTATTTTAATTATTTGTCATTTTCTTCTTCGATAATCAACATTTGAGACAGAAAACATCTGTATTATGTAAGGAAACTACATGCCTCTGACTTATTGAAAAAAAAAAAAAGGCTTAAATTGAATGATTTTGTCAATAGAGGCGTCTCCATGACAACAGAGGACTCTATGGATGTGTTATGGTCAAAAAGCGTCCAAAAAAAAGGTGGTAAGTTTCTCTACCTGCACTTTACAAGATCAAGAATGAACTTTAGTGCACATTTTGTACAACATTTAGTCACTTTTGTCTTTATTTATAAACTGTCTGATGTCTTATCAATGCTCAGATTATGACAAAAACAAAAGACTCAGGGACAAAAATGTATTAACAGCAAATGTCTCGTCTCTTAAAGGCCAAATATCAGCTCAACCCTGCAGATGATGATCCTGTTTCTGCATGTCGAGAGGCTCTAACAGCTCTGCTTCCTCCACTGATGCTACACATCCATTCAGCTGCTATCACACACTTCACCACAGCACCAGGTCTGCGTGGTTGGTTAGCATCTTTTATTTCTATTTATATGCATACTTACTATATATTTTTTTAATCAATGGTCAATCTAGAGACAAAAAAAAAGCTTAACAGCTGACTTCATCTGCTGCAAATCATTAAGTTGGACAGCAGAACTTTATAACACATCATAATGATCACATCACCGCCTAAAAACTGACCATGGATCCTGATGAACAATAAGAAAAGGAAGATTAGGGCAAGTTTTAAGCCTGTGCAATTTGATTTGTTTGCTGAATAGAAAGTGGAAGAGGAAGTGCAGCATGTAGGATTTGCTATAAATGAGCTGAGACAAACATACATGCAGAAAACCAATGAGTCTTTATCATAAAATGTCTCATTTTATATCAAAAGACACCTCAACATTGACCCCACGTTCAGATACATGCACCTGAAAAGCAGGCTTTGCCCTCCCCAGGGGGGGCAGCGGCACTCCACCTGTGCTAATAACCCTGCACACAAAGGCAACACACACACACTCTAACTGTCACTGAGGCTTTCACGTTTCAATTCCAGTGTAATAAATATTCTAATGAACATCTGCAGGACGCTCGTCCTCTTTTCTCCCTACATCTCTCCACTTCTGTCCTTAACCCTTTCCTCATCCTCCCTCCTTCCCTCTGTCATTTCTCCCAAAAATTCCCTTTTTTCCCCCCCAGCCTCTCTTTCTTGTCTCTTTGCCTTCTTTCTGTCGACCCTGCAGCTCGAACATGTCAGGCGTGTTGAGACAAAGACAAACATACACTCTGCATCCGATGAGACAAAGACACGCTGACAGTCGCTTAATTCTGTGCGAAACAAAAAGATGGAGGCAGGTTTGGCTGGTGTGATTGATGACAGGATGAACCCATTTTTCGGAAACAGAGGTGTGATGTGCACACATGCATGCACACTGCCAAACCCCCCCCCCACAACGATACCATTCAACACAGGAAAAAGTGCCTCTGCATTGTCAAGAAGCTGGAATCAACCTGATTTGAACAAAAGTCCCAAATGCATCCTTTTGTGCGTTTCTGTCTTCACTGACTGTATTATTCACAGCATGGGCTGAACACAAAGGCTGAGTTTTTTAATCACTCCTACTTTTCGGTTATAGCCAGGACACAATGCATGGTGATGAATGAAAGGCTCTGGATGCTATAAAGCCAGGCTTCGGTGGCAGTTAAGTGTGTGAATCACCAGTAAAGAGCCAGTGTGTAGCATTTACATCCCTGATGCATTGAGGCGCACACCGTCCATTCACTCTACTGTAGCTCCGACACAATGCTTTTCTAATGGAGAGAGAAAAAGCCCGAATGAGAAAGAAAGAAAGATAATCAATTCCTCTCTCGTTCAGCCAGGAGGAGAAAAAAAAAAAAAGGAGGCGTTAACTTTAAATGAGCAGAAGGAGGCTGGATATATTGCACCAGTCCACTTCACTTAGACTTCAATACAGCTCAAATGAAAGAGTCCACACTGCACTTCAGGATGCAAGAGCAGACTGGAAACGATGGGTTTCTTCTCCTCGCAAAGGAGGAAAACACATCTGAAATACAGATAAAAATCAACGTGATCTAAAGGATGAAATTCTGTCTGTGATAAAACATCTTAACCTTAAGGGATTTCTTTTGCATTATCTCTGCAACATGACGAAGATTAGACATAATACTGCACTTAATGCTTCCAGCAGAATATACTGTATGTCTCAATAGATAAATGGAGAGGTGGGGGGGGGCAGAAAGAGGGGAAAAAAAAGGGACAGAGCTACCGGGCAAAGTGCATTCAACAGCGCCTCCTGGAAACAACACAACGTCCCACATCTGCGCCATGATCCATTCAGCGCACCGAGGGGAGAGAAAGGGGGGGTTGGGGGGGGTGGGAGTCAAATGACACAGGC
>JAPZDV010000021.1:26548863-26559290 GCA_029814665.1 Acanthurus lineatus | reverse complement strand
CTTTATTTTTCAAGTTTAAGCTGAAAGTTGTCTGATAAAGGAGTGAACGAGTTACATCACCAGTTACATGACTGATGGTTTGAGCCATTTGAGCTTCGATGGACACTAAAATCTCCTGGTTGTATCTTAAATGTAAAAGATGAACAAATGTGTGAGGAAATAACTAGTCCATTAATAACAAATAGAGTCCACAGACATTAAAACAGCTCTGTCTTGCACTATGCTAATAACCATGCTAGCACCATCTTGGTTTAGCATGTTAGCATGCTAATACCTGCTTGGTTCAGCTGAAGCTGATGGGAGCTCTGTTGTTTTTCGATGAGCTGAAATGTGTTTTGTCCTCTTTGACTTGTGCTTCCTTCCACTTTTTTGTCTGGAAAATGCTGATTTTTGATGAAGTGCAACCTCCTTTTCTAATAAATTTGTTGGCCAGATATGGTGATATTTTAGTCTGGATCACAGCTGAGCTGTAAAAAATGGCTAAAACATGTGGAAATCAAAAGATATTACTGAGCCAAAACCTTTTTCATGTAAAAAATGAAGTCAAAGGTCACATTAAAGTGGTGTCTTCTCCATAAAAATCGGCTGCTGGGGTATCAAACTGACAGAAACAACATTACTTCTCAGAAACAACCTTAAAATAATTAACTGTTTGAGAAGAAAATCTACCGTCCTAACAATTGCGTCACTGTTGAGCAGTCAGCTCGGCTCTGATTGGCCGCCAGAACAAAAAACAGATGCTGTTCTCTAAACAGGTTCAGGTGCAGAAACATAAACAGCAGCAGAGATTCTTGGAGGATGATACTGCAGAAATACTCTGTAATCTGAGACGACTGAATGACTGTAAGTGACAGAATGACTTCATCATTTCCAGCACGCACACACACACACACACACACAGATAACACAAACAAAAAGACACACACACACTCACACACACACAATAACACATTGCTCTGTAGAGATTTTAGGTGATGCAGTGTCTAACAGCCTCACACAGGAGTTAAAAACACTGCACGAGGTGAAAGAAAACAACCAAAACGAAGTTAATTCAGTTCGTTAACTCATTAACATGTTCAGTAGTTGAGCAGCTCATGAGGACGCTGTGGCGGCTGGAAACACTTAGCAACCGATTTGTGTAAAACAAACAATACTCCCAACTCAAAGGATGTCATTATCTCCCACGTCGTTACGTAAAAATGTCTCAAATTCTGCGAAAAAAAGGAAAAGATGCTCCTCATGGAAATCAACACATTTCTAAGCATCAAAGTAAACCAGTTCAAACTTGTTCATCCTGCAAACAGGAGCCGCTACGAGCTGATTCAGCAAACTGTAACGGAGCCAAGCGGCCGAAGTGTAAACGAACACTGGCTCAACATTGTTGGAGGTGTCGGGGGGCTCAAACTGTCAAACTTTGTAAACCCCTTCAGAGCGATGACACAAACCACCAACACAACACGCGAAAACGTCTCCATGCAGCGTATTATCCTCTCCAACTCCGGTCGGAGCTCTGACGACGGTCGGACGCCGTTATGTAAAATAATTCAATATAAATGAAAGAAATATTTCAGAAAATGAGATTTGAGATTCTAATTTTAATCACTTTCAGTCCTGGACTTTAAAAAACTCAACTAAAAAAAATGTTTTTCCTCAGAAACGAGTTGCGTTTTTCCGAGAAAGTAATTTTAAAACCACAAGAAAACATCAAAATTGAGCGCACACGTTCGCAGAGTCGGTGACTCACAGAAACAACAACAGATGCAAATGAGACATTGATTTCTGAGCAGAAAGGAACATGACTGAGCTGCTTATAACACACACACACACACACACACACTCCGACATGAGCCCTATCATTAGGACGAGGCCTTGACCGTCTAGTTGCGAACTGTGGACCAACATGACGGAGATAAGGGTCCATCAATCTGAGGGGCCCCCACCTGCCCGGCTCCACCTCGCCCCTCCGTCCACATACATAAGATTCATGTCTTCCTTAGCAGATGGCTCCCCCGTGGCTAACACCGCGCTAGTTAGCACTGTGGCTAATCCGTTAGCTGAGGGCTCGCTGTGTCGTTGCTGTCGCGGAGGTCACGGTTCAACCTCATCACCATCGCAACGAACATGCGTTTATACTGTTCTTTTATTTTATTTTATCATCTTTTCTGTCACTTTATCAGTTGTTTTCCCTTTTTTGTTTGTTAGTTTCTTTCTTTTTTCTGTTTATAAACGTGTCTGTAGTAAGCATGTGGGGGGTTAAAGGTCAACGCCAGCGAAAAGGAGATGAAATCTCTAAAACTGGAGGATATTATCTCATTCACCATTTCTTCTTTTTCCTCAACTTTCTTTTTCTTTTGCTTTGTGTTCTACCTTTATTTACTTTTCTTTATTTTGCTTTTTTCTTCTCTTCTAATTTCATTTTCCATATTTTGTTCTCCACCAATTTCAGTCTTCTTTTTTCTTGTATTTCTTCCTTTTCATTCCATTTTTCTGTTCACTTTTCTTTCATTTTGTCTTTTCCCCTCATTTCCTGCCTTTTTATTTCCTTGTTTTCTCATTCGAATAATTTCTCCTTTTCTTTTCCTTCTTCACATCTGATCTTTTTGTCATCTCTCCTTCCTTTTTATTTACCTTCAGTTCTCTTCTGTCTTTCCACTGCTGTCCTTCTGTCGCATTTCACTTCCGTCATTTCTGTTCTATCTTTTTATTTCATTGACAGTTTTTTCCTTTCACTCTTTCATTTTCCCCTTTATTTCTTTTCTTTTCCTTTCCTATCCTTCCTTCCTTGTTTCCTTTCCTTTTCTCCTCCTCTCCTCTCCTCTCCATCCTTTCCCATCCTCTAATTGACCCTCCTAATTTGTGGCCCGACTAGCAGCATCATTACCTCTGCGGGGTTAAAGTTCAACATCATTGCCACTATTCGCTGTATATTTGTCTCGACCCTGCTATTAGTTTCTCCTTCTCTCTTTCTATACCTCCTCCTTTTCCATCCATCCTTCCTTCCCTCCATCCTTTGCCTCCACAGCTAATTTGCTCTGTGTATCGGAGCATCATTACAGCTCAGGGTCAATGCTGAACGGTCATTAACTGCAGCCTCTTCATCCAGATCACTCATCTCCACCGTGATGCTATCTGTCTGTCTGGACGACTGCCACGACCCTTTACTTGTCTTTCTATTTTCATGACATCTCCACCCCCTCCACCTCCTCCAACCCCCACCCCAAGCTTCCTCCATCATCTTCTTTGTAGGTTAACCCCTTGCTGTCGGGTCCGAGTCGAGTCGAGTCGAGTTAGACAGCGAGACTCAATTTAGACGAAGGCCAGACGGCGTAATGCGAGCAGCTTAACTGAGCCCCATTAAAGAGAGTCGTTACTGCGTCCGTCTCGACCCGCACGCATGCAAACGCAGCAAATCATCTGTGCAAAAGTAAAAAAAAACCCACAGAGAGGTTCCTCAGGTTCCTCAGATTTTTAAAAAAGTGAACCTGAACAGCAGATGAGAGGAAACGAGTCAAAAGAGAAGTTTGAAGTGAATAAGGAAGGAAAGCACGAGTCACTAGAAATTAAATCGCATTTTGGCCATTTTCACATGAGTCTTCTTATAATTCAACCACCCTTGTTTGCATGTCACCATTCTCTGTGGCGATGTGCTCATTGTAAGGCAAAACTCTTTGGTCTGCACATGAATTAACAAGCACCGACAGTTTTCTTGTCGTTTTTATGTTAACCAGACTTTATTACACAACATCCACATTATTCCCTTTCTGTTTTGAACCTGATCCCCTGTAACTGTAAGCCTGCTGGCTGGAGCTGGACACACTTTTCTGCTTTCTGCTTGTTTTTTAAACTGCAGAAACAGATGTCGGTGGCCGTAAGACCAAAGTTATTCCAATTACTGAAACAAAAAAATCGATGCATGAGTGTTTATATTTCTGTAACTGAGCTCTGTGTCATTTATTTTTACAAAGGTAAACTTATCACATTTGAAAAGATGTCAAATATCCTCCAATCACATGAAAACTCCACCCGTATGGACGTCAACAATGGAGGATGACTGATCCAAAACCTCATATTTGTCCGTTTTGGATCAGACATGTAGATTCTGTATAAGATGCTTTAATGTGATTCCAGAGTAACTACAAACACAAACGGGTGGAGTTTGATTCATGCACGCCTGTTCGCTAATCAGTAAGTGTTTGTTTTTGTTGTTTTTTTTTTTTTTTAACGGTGGCGTTTGCAGAGAACATTGCACATTTTTCCGAGCAGCATGTTTTGCTCTCCTGGAGTTCTGCATCACTGGATGTACTTAAGGTTATAAAGGGAGCAGATATGGCTGTGCATTAGCAGCAATGTGCTAAGATTGTTCATATACACACAGTTTACACACACACACACACTTAACCCCCTCCCCATCCAGCCACAACCTGCTGGTTATGACAGAATGAGGAGATGAGAAAATGGATCGATGAGTTGTGATGAAAAACCATCAATAAAGTTTAATCCTGTAAAAGCTGAGCCTCATCAGCTGCGCCCGTGCCGCCTCTAAACGCCCGTCACTCACACGCTCGGCCATTATGCATCGCAGCAATTACCGCTTTGTTCTGCACTGAGCCCTCAGCACATTACGGTGAAACCGGTCTGTCTGGTTCTGGTTCCAGCCTTCTGTACCGGAGCGTGACGGAGGATCTCACCTCGCAGAGCCTCTGCTGATCTTGTCAGCTGGCGAGTTTGTTTTTGCTCTTAGGTGGCTGCATTTGCAGTCTGGCAGAGCTCAGCTGAAAGTATTTCTTGCCTCATTGTGGTTTGGCAAAGCTCAGGAATTAACTTTGGTTACAGGGTGTTGCCACGTTATGTTGAAAGAGAATAGGTCAGCATTTACAAAGTCAGAGCTGCCAACAGAGAACAGTGTTTGCTGTGTTTCTGCGACACTGAGCAGTGATCGGGCTGTCACACTGCTGGCAGGTCCGGTTTCTCCGTACGAATATTTCAGACCAAAAAAGGCACAGATTTGTACGGTGGTTTGGGAGTGTCGGCACATTTGCAAAATGCATATTTAGTCTCCGTACTCCCTGGTGGCGGGGTCGTTCAGCTCGGCTCAGGCTGATTGGACGATCAGCTGATATGCCACCGCAGTGTGACGTCAGGTCGCGTCCCTCAGGAAAGTTTTTCCCGCTTCAGATTTTTTTGCTCCACGGCTGCTGACGTGTTTTTGAAACCACATGTAGTCCACAACACCGCAGCCCAATCCAGCTCACGTTAAAACACATGGGAAAACCTACATTTTTTCACTGCAGCGCCTGAAGTAGCCAAAAAATAGCCCGTTCCTCCCTGCTTTAGTTTTTAAAACTGACGGGATGCAGGGAGTCGGCACAGTTTCCGTGTGTAGTTTCACACCTGAAGGTCCAAACCAAAGTTCGTGTTTTTGTAACCTTGTTTACATTTGGTCTGATCGGTTTCAGTTTCACACTGCGATTATTCAAACAGACTAACGGACTTTACATGACGATATCGTCATTAAGTTCTTGGGTTGTGTGTCTCTTCGCTACAAAAACTTAAAGAAATGTAAAGCTTTTACAGAAACTAAGGGTGCTTTTGACACCTGAAAGTCCGGACGAAGGTTAGTGTTTTTGTCACATTGTTTACATTTGGTCTGATCGGTTTCGGTTTCACACTGCAATTATGCAAACAAACTAACGGACTTTACGTGACAAACCTACGTCACATCGTCATCGAGTTCGTGGGTTGTGTGTCTCTGTACTTTACTCTGATTGGTTTGTTGGCGTCTGACATCAGCGTGTTGAAAATGTCTTGTTTTGTAGTTTGATTGCAGCTTTATGAGTTTTTTCTAGTTGTCCCTCAATAAAGTCTTCAGACCAAATGTTAATACGACATTTGGTCTCCTCTTCCCTCCATGTGGTTCACCAGCTCCTTTTTTGTTTCGGTAACGGTTACATTGGTTTTCCGGGTAGCCTGCTGTAACTTCCTGTGATTGGTACGAAGGTCCGAACCTTTGCTTCCACACTGGACACGAACCGAACCCTGGTTCAGTTTGATCCGAACTGAGATGACCTTTTTTTTTCGGACCAAGGCTCTGCTGTTTAGTACGGATCATGGACCGGAGAAGGTTTCACACCTGCTGTTTTAGATGGGATCAAACTGAGAAGTCCGAAAGTCCGGACTAAACTAGACAGGTGTGAAAGCTCCCTTAAATGACATTTACTTTGCAAAAACTGTTTTAATCCAGATATTTGTCACAAACCGTATAATAGCTTTCAGTTAAATCCGCTCCCACTTTTATCTGCAGACGACACACACGTATGCACGAGGTTTTCATGATTTTTCATGACTATTCCAGATGAAAACACACACACACACTCTCCGACAGCCGTGTGTCACGTCCTGGTCTCACCGTCTCACAAACAAACCCAGCAGCATTTTCATCTACTGATCTGCAACGAGCTCCACTGACCCGCAGAATTAGGATGTATAGAAGACACACTTCCTGCTTCATGGCAGTAATCTGCTTTGCTCCAGATGGCTGCCATTAAAGGCAGCATCTTTGTCATGGAGGTGGGTAGTATTTCACACATGAGCGGGTCGAGGGTCTACGGACAGTTGATGTGTGGGATGAAAAAACCTTCACTGGAGTTTATCGATTAGCTGATCCACAGCAAACTAATCTGCTACAATTCTAATAGCTTTTATAAATACTAAACTTTCATTTAAGTGATGATCAGCAACAACTTTTACCTCCGACTGCAGCTCGAGTAGAAAATTTGATGCACTGGGTCTGTTAACCACTTTCTTTAATTCGTCAAAATAAAACATAAAGAAAACTAGTAAATGCAATTTGCTCTGCGTGTCACTGGGCCTTATAAATATAAAACCATGATTTTTTGAGTATTTCTGAAACATTAAAACATGTTTGTATGTAGTGAGCACGTTCTGCACATGCAGGAAATGTGAAAAAAATACATTTACTTGATAAAAACATTTCTCTTTAGCACTGCTAATCATCAATAACAAGACATGATTCGATTAAATGCAGTGATATTTGGAGTCTTTTGATGCCTTCACAAACACCGGACACACAAAGAAGATAGAAAACTTGTCAAGGAATAAAAAACATGATCAGTTTGCTAATTCTCTGGATTTTTGCTGTATGCAAGAAGCAACCTGCCGCTGGTGTGTTTTACCAGCTTCCCCTGATGTTGCTAACATAAAATACTGAAAATAAAACACTGTTATTGTTCCATTTTCATCCAAGATACTCAGAGAATCCGTGCAAAGGAGCGCTGAAGCTGTTTTTAAGGCTTTTGGTGGCGAACATACACCATCTGTACGTACACGTGACTGAAATATGCAGTTAAAAATAGTATGGTAAGTGTGTGTGTGTGTGCCTCAGTGGGAAAAAAACATTATTGATTAAGGAGAAAACCCTTTTCCTGGTTCACTGGCTAGTTCTCTACACTCACACCACAAAAAGCTTCTGAGTGCTGGCTGCAGTTCAGTCGGGGACACTGAGTGGCTGCTCGACTTGACCCCAAGTGTGAACATTTAATCAGCTTAGCATGACATCCCTGCAGTCCTCTGCTGCATCTGAAACCACACAGCAACAATAAGCCATACCCACTGACCCACACTGATCCCTGCCTCCGTCACACACACACACACACACAACACACTGCACATTACTGTATCCATACACAACAAAACAAACACACACATCCACCCGCACACAGACAGCTGACACAGCTGAAAGCCCGCAGAGCTTATAGAGGCAGAAAACACGGCAGACACGCTGAATCCTATTTAGCCAATGCTTTTAGTAATGTAAAGTGCATGAGAGTGCACGTAAAAGCAGGGGTGCGTGTGGCGCAGCGGGGGCTTAGGCGACGTTATGAAACCGAGCTTAGGTTAAAGTGCATTAGAGCAGAGAGATTCAGAGAGAACATAAGTCCACTAAGAGAGAGGCAGGTTTATTAATTCAAGTAATTGTGTGTGTGTGTGTGTGTGGCAATGCATTAAACCTGTAGGAGGTATCTGTGTGTGTGTGCAAAGAGAAGCGGAGGAGGTGTGGTAAAAGTGGAAAATTCCCACTCTCGGTTTCTGTTTCCCCAGAGAGGAGACTGTGTGCAGTGAACGCCTCGTGTGCAGTGAACGCCTCGTGTGCATTTGGCAAACACACAGTCGGGACGGCATATATGTAAACATATACATGCATACATTTCCAGTTTGATGTGCAGTGAAGAGTTTCAAAGAACTCCTGAACACACAGCTGATATCTCGTCGCAGTGGTTTATGGTTGACCTCTTTGATTCGTGGGTGTTTACACCTCACATGATGTCTTATAACTGATGTCATTTAAAAATGGGATATTTTGTTAACAAAAAAAAAAGTTTTACCTTTATTTCTCCTTGAAAAAATAAAAGATTGTGTTGTGTCCAACATTTTTCAATCACATGTGGAATGTCTGCGTCCCTTTTTTAGAGAGAAGTTGATTGAACGAAAACATCAAGGACGACAATGGAAATAACTGAAAGTTAAATTCTGATGTGTCGTGTTTTTATGAATGTTTTAGAAAGTTCTAAATTCACTTACCAAGAAATAAATTTGAAATACTCAAATAAAATGACAGCGACATGGCTGAGTTCAGAGAGAAAAGTGGGACAGAATCATTTCTGTAAGCCGGGAATCATTAAAACCAACATTATTCTTTAAAGCTTTTTATAATGTTTGTGCATCACAACATGAAACCACAGAAAAGATGGTTAATGAAGTAAATAAAGACAAATAAGCTAAAATTAAATATGAATAGCACATGCTAACAACCTAAGAGAACAAATATCTGAGGTAAATGTAATGAGAAGAAACGTCCTGGTAGTAAAAAGGTCCATTATGACACTTTGCCGGTTATTGTTGTTGGTTTAACTTTTCTTCATTTTGCATTTGTTTCTGTTCCACAAAACAACAAAACCAAAACGTTTCAAACTTCATCTCCAACCATCTTTTCAACTCCGTTTCCACTCACAGAACAGAAACAACAACCTCCTCCTCCTCTCAGACTCCGGTTACCTCAACGTTCTCATCCCCCTTCACCTCCATCCACCTTTCAAACCATCAAACACATGATTCTTCTCTCCCACCTTGAATCCTGCCTGAACATCACAGATGCTCCTGACTAAGATCATATCTCTTGAACAAATAACAGTTAGTGAACTTCAGCTGCACCTCCTGCAGCACTGCTTTGTCCTGAGGCGTCCCTCAGGGTACGATTCTTTGCCCACTCCTGTTCATCTTTCATGTGTTCCCTCTTGGAAACATCACGTCTTAGTCTTCACCTCAACTTCTTCTCAGAGCTGCAGCTTCACAATTCCAATAAATCCATCACTAAACTGAAGCTAGATCATAAAAACGAGCCAGGTTCAGACACGATGATCATGATCTCAGGTGCTTCAACAAAACCACTCGCAAATTCTGCCTCATCATCAGTAACCCGGTTTGTGCCGCCTCCCACTGTGACTTCAGTTAGTTTCTGCATCAGTCAAATCACCAGATCTGCCCTCTTCCACCTTAAAAACACAGCTGGCCTCCCTTCGCTCTCCTTCTCTGCTGATGAATTTTTGATTGGTTCCTCCATCACATTCAGACTCAGCGACTCAAACAGCATTCTTTATGGCACATCATCCAGAGTTCACTGCATCGCAGAGCAGCTTCTTGTGGATTTTCTGTTTCTTTTTTGGATATAAATTTTGGCATCTTAAATCTCAAATTCAGCCACGACTGTTCTTTTCATCAAAAGCCAACAAACTGCTTCTCAAATTCGAGACATTTTCTGAGTTTAAGTGATTCAGTATTTGAAGCTCCACTTCTGCTTGGGCCTGACCTCAGATGGTTTCACACAGACTCCATCACTAAACTTTCAGATGGAAAAACGCAGCGCAGCAGAAGTGAGAGAGCTTCTAGCAGAAAGTTCAGCTCAGATCCATCGACCCATCTATGGCGTCTCGTTGTTTACTCCCTGTTTACGCCGCCGTGCATCCAGGCGGAGACGATCAATCTACATCCTGTGTCACGCAAAGAGCCGTGTCAGGAGGCATCGCTCCGCCCGCCGCTTCCTCCACCTGACACGGCCAGAGGACGGCGGCATGGAGAGGTAGCGTGAGACGGAGAGGGCACGCAATCCCACCACATGTGTGTGCATGTGTGTGTGTGCTCTTCACACACTAACACACACACACACACACACACACAGACATGTTATATCAACCTCACTCTCAATCTGCTGGAGAGAAAACTCCAGAGAAGAAGAACACATGCTGAATAAAGTGCTCTCAAGACTTTTTTTTTCTTCTTCGATAAGCTTTCAGCTTTACTGCCACACACACACACACACACACACACACACACACACACACACACACACACAC